>WSUI01000084.1:0-70757 GCA_019633595.1 Tulasnella sp. UAMH 9824
GACGAGGTCACAGAGAAGAACTGGTCTGACCACCTAGGGGATAAAGAGTAAGTGCTCCTCCGTGCCGACCTGATAGTAGCCCTGATCCTGGCCGTTTATTTTCCCAGATACTACAACGCGTATATGCATTTCTACGCCTCCCAGATCGACGCCCATGGTCCAGGAAAGACTTTGGAAAAGTATGTGTTTTCAAAGGAGGCTAACCTCACAACCGAAGCGAAACAAGGTCCCCAGATGTTGGACCGCTTCATGAGCGGGCTTTTGCATCCAATGGTCCATACCGGTCACTGGGCAGAGTTCCACGTCCCAGGAATGCTGGCAGAAGGTACGGATTTTCACCCTCTCTAAAACTCTAAATTACAAAGGCATTTATTTCGGTTCTGACAAGTCGTCCGATCGAAATAGGTCTAGCCCTCGCTTCAACCACCCCTCCAAACTCCCCCCACCTCTTCCCACCGGACTTCTTTGGCTGCGACACCCAACAACCCGGATCAGTCCAATACCTGCTCGACCAAGCGACGACGACGATCCGCAGACTCTCCCTCAATATGCCTCGTTCAGCCTCACCTTCCAGTCACACCGGCGGCGCACACGCGCTCGACATCCTTCACCGCATGCTCCACGACCCGGCCTTCGACGCTGGGAAGACGTGCCAACCCGATAGCGACGACATGTTCTCAAGCACCATGAGCAGTGTTGGAGATAGGATCAGAAAATACGCAAAGATGTGGCATGTCGATTCGGAGAGGGAAGTTCCTGAAAAGTTGGAGGAGGTCTCTTGGCTCGCTACGCTCGTCTACGGATTGGGAGGGTGGAGGAAAGGAAAGCCCTTCCGTTCAGATTTCTTCTTGTGAGTGTCAGACCATCCTTGCTCATCGTCGAGAGGTTGCTCACCGTTAAGGACAGATTGCATCTCGTCACAAGCTCAGTCTTCATCTCGTCCCTCATCACCCACCTCACCTTTGCTTCTCAAAGCGCCCTGTTACGGGCTCAAGTTTCAGTCATCCTCGGGTACTGGGTCTCCCGCGGCCGGCCACCCATCCCGATTGAGGACTACTATTCGTACAGATTTGACCCATCGTCTCTTATCCCCAAAGCCCTTGGAGTACACCCAGACAAAAGCGCCATCGGCGTCAGCAAACACGGTGGTACGACCAACCTGTCGTCGAACATATGGCTTCCCATAATCGAGTCCTCTCTCAACCACCCGGAGGCGCATCTGTTGAAGAACCAGCGAGCCCTCGCCCACTTCGATCACCTTTACGGTAAGACTCCTCAAGGATACTTTGAAGGCAAGACTGAATTGGAAGGAGCGGAGCTGTTGGATGGCACGCTGTTCTGGCGCGTTGCTCTCCATACCCAGAAAACTCTTGGATGGGTCCGAGAAGGTGAACCTCAGGGAAGCTTTGACAGAGCGGGGTTGGGTTGGGATCATCTCTGGGAGTGAACAGCATGAATCGGAAGCGAGCCTTGTATTAAACAGACACAGTAGTCATTGAAAGTTGCTATTTGTACGCGAGTCCCTACACATAGAGATAGACTGGGAAGCCAAGCGGAAGTCATGAGTAGGCCGGTTTTGAGAGTGTCGAGGCTCCATCCCAACACCCACGCAAATCCTTTCATAATTGGACACCGCCCAGTACACAATACAAGGCGACGCCTAAACGGTACGGATAACGAGGTCAACGGAGAGACACAAACCTTCGCCGAGCCAATCCTTACATAAGCCACCCACGACGTGAGCGTTATTCCAGCGCGCTTCTACTACGCCCAAGTCTTGGAATGCCTTTTCACCAACTAGGCGTAGCCCAACTGCAGAGAAGCCCTGGCACAATAATCAAGATTCCAATCATCTCTCGATTTTCAACAAAATCCGTCTACCATCAAACTCTTGGTCTCGCAAGTTCTTTCTTCCCTCCCCCACGGCAAAGCAACCACGAACTTACACCAAAGTTCTGGCCTGGAGTCTCATCGGAATCGGAAAGCAAAATTGCCAATTTACTCAGGATCAACAATGAAAAGCATCACATCTTTTTCAACGATAAAGGATTCCACAAGTACGTTCGTCGATGCTCACCCTTCCCTAACTGTCAATTCTCAAGGAGCTCTCGTCTGTTTAGCCACCTCAACTCTCACCTCCTTGCTGCGTATGCCTTGGGGTGTTCGCCTGAGGTGAGAGGCAGAGCAGGACTTGCTCGCACGTCTCGCTGATCACCCATCCAACGTCCCGCTGGTCGGCAGCTCTTGAGCGCCGTCTACCGACTCCAAAAGGGCCATTTAAAACCGGCGTTTCAGAGTCCTAGGGAGATAACGGAGAATAACTGGATGGAACACGTTGGAAAATGGAAGTAAGTGCTGATTTCGTTCGGTCGGGCCTCACTCTAATATTCCCTTTGCTCTCCCCAGCTACTATAATGCCTATATGCATTTTTACGCCTCGCAGATCGAGGCCCATGGTCCAGTAAATACTTTGGAGAAGTACATCTTCTCAAAAGAAGCCAACCTAACACCTGAAGGGAAACGTGGTCCCCAGATGTTGGATCGCTTTATGAGTGGTCTTTTACATCCCATGATCCACACTGGCCATTGGGCAGAGTTCCACGTTCCGGGAATTCTAGCAGAAGGTGTGCATTCCGTTCTTCCTCCAAGCTCTTTTTCGCCCCTGCGGTCAAAGTGATAACACGGGTTGTCCCATTGAAACAGGTCTAGCCCTCGCCTCAGTCACCACCGCGCAGTCCCCCCATCTCTTCCCTCCGGATTTCTTTGACTATGAGACCCCATTGTCTCAATCTTCGGGTCAACCCATGACGGGCCAAGCAACAACGACAACTCGGAACCTTTCCCTTAATAACCTTCGTTCATCGTCACCTTCCACTTCGGTTGACGGCTTCCATTCCTTCGACATCCTTCACCGCATGCTCCAGGATTCAACCCTCGCCGCTGGAAAGACTTGCGAACCTCACGGCGAAAGCATGTTCACCGATACCATGAAAAGTTCCGGTGATCGGATCAGAGAATACACGAAGTTGTGGCAGGTTAATTCCGAGAAAGAGGTTCCTGCCAAGCTTGAGGAAGTCGCTTGGTTGGCTACGCTCGCTTATGGATTAGGTGGGTGGAGAAAAGGAAAGCCGTTCCGTTCGGATTTCTTCCTGTGAGTGTAAACCCACCCTGGATCATGGCGCCAAGTGTTCCTTACCTGTAGCCACAGACTACACCTCCTCACAAGCTCCATCTTCATCTCATCCCTCCTCACGCACCTCAGCTTCCCTTCTCAAAGCGCCCTTTTGCGAGCTCAGGTTTCAGTCATTCTCGGGTACTGGGTCTCTCGGGGCCGTCCATCCATGCCCACCGAGGACTATTATTCATCCGAATTCGATCCGTCCTCTTTCATTCCGAATGCCCTTCAGGTCCGCCCAGACAAGAGCGCCATCGGTCTCGGTAAGGGCGGGACATCGAACCTGTGGCTCGCCATTATCGAATCCTCTCTCAACCACCCGGTAGAACATGTCTTGAAAACCCAACGCACTCTCGCCCACTTTGATCGCCTTTATGGCAAAACTCCTCAGGGATACTTCGGGGGCAAGACAGAATTGGAAGGAGTAGAGCTGCTGGACGGTACTCTCTTCCGTCGTGTTGCCCTTCATACCCAAAAGACTCTTGGTTGGGTCAGGGAGGGTGAATCTCAAGGAGGGTTTGACAGGGCAGGGGTAGGCTGGGATCATCTCTGGGATTGAGCAATAGAAACGGGGAAAGAATTTGTATTAAGAAAGCACCCTAATCAAATGGTAACGATAATCCGTACGTATATCCTTAAATAAAGAAGCGAGTAGGTCAAGGAAGCAACAAGGGGAATAATAACTAAGTTGAAAACCAAATAGAAAACAGGACCCGATTCACGGCATAGTCTCCGGACCATTTAACTGGCAGCTCCACCCTGTTCTTGCTGGAAGACATCGATGTATCGACTCTTGCCCTTTCGCTTCGAAGAGTTTGAGGCTCGGCTGGGAGGTGGCACAAGGTCAGGGTCGATAATCTTGGACCGCGTCGGTCCAGCATCACTTGTAGGAGTGGGTGGAGCGGATGCGTCAGGAGAAGGGACGTAAGACTCGGCAAGGTGTGATCGCCTGGGAGGCACGACGCTAGTCAGCGGTTTGAGCGTCGAAGATGGTGCCAAAGTAGAGGACTGCGGTCGAGGAGGAGGGGTCGCGCCTCGTGAAAGTGAGGGGGGCGCTGGTGCCATCTGGCTAGGAGAGGCAGTCTGGGCCCGGGATGGAGCTCTAGATGGTGGTGGCGGTAGCGGAGCAGGCGCAGCGCCAGTGTCTCCTGCCTTCTTATTGACCCAACGCTTGAGCTCCTTGTCATAATAGAACGAGCTCTCCTCTCCCAATTTGGCTTTGACTGGGCCTGGGGTTGACGGTTCCTCCTTCTTGCTGCCCCATTTCCAAGGGAGCCAGGATCCTCCACCTGAGGCCTTGGCTTCAGTGGGAGCTACATCAAGGTCTCGGTTAGCGAGTAGTCCATTTCCCCGGAAACTTGAAACTTACAGGCTGGCTTGGCGGCTGGGGTTGGGGTGGACGCTGCGGGTTTCTCGGCTGGTTTCGACTCTTTCTTCTCCTCTACATCATCATCTTCGGTCTTTGGAGCCTGTTTCTTCTTGTGAGAGCTATTGCCGAATCCAAGATCCTCCACATCTTCCTCCTCGACAGGAGCGACAGACATCGAACGAGGGGTCGAGTGATGTGACGGGGCACGGGAAGTTGGCCCACCACTAAACGAGTCCATCGGGGACATGAACCCTCCCGCATCTCCCCCTTCGGCCGGCACACTATAGAACGTAGCGGTGGACGTGTTCTTGCTGGCATCATCTCCTGGCGAGCTCGAGTCATACCAACTTCCATAACTCGGGCGTTCTGTCTCTGTTGACTGGCTCGCACTCATGGACGAAGCCGCAGCATTGTCAGCGACGCCACGATAAACCGAATCTGCCTCGTAGAACGTAGTCGCTGCGTTGGCCGAAAGAACCTGGAAATTGGCGTTTGGCATAGGCGAAAGCGGGTCTGCTCTCATGTCCATTGCTGAGGAAGCACGATCTGGAGGAGCAAACCCTCCATACATCCCAAACGGTCCACGCACTGCCATGGCGGAACCACTGCGCCGAGGTGGGCCATTTGAAGGTGGGGCAAGGCCACCTGCCGCTGGTGAAGCCATCGCCGACAAGTTGGCCGATGATGCATTCGGCGATGTGTTGGCGGATGAGATAACAGTGAACTGGGCAAATGGTCCAGCCGCGGCACCTCCTGTTGGTTTCTTCGCGCTGTTAGGGTCTGACGCAGCCTCATCTCCTTCGCCCGCGATGAACTTGGTGACTCCGCTTTCGATCCAATTGCCCAGTGAGGCAAAGCTGGGTGTGGTCATCTTCCTAGCAATCCACGAACCCGACTTGTCTAGTTGGGGTGTTCCTGATAGACGGTCGGACAAATCCTTGAGTTGCTCCAAGAACGTCTTGGTATAGAACGGCGAAGGCTTTCCGAGTCGTATTGTAGTGGCAATTGCGTCACAATAACGGCTTGATAAACTGATATACCCATGCTCTGCGAGTCGGAAGGCTTGGACCAAGCGGTAGGCCTGAAGGTGAGGTATGCCATTGAACGGATCTTGACCCTTGACGGTAGGGGTTAACGAGAGTGCAAACTCCAGCACCTCTGAGAAGATGAACGGGTCATCCTCGACGTGGAAGTTGGGCTTCAGCAACGGATTTTCGGAGCCAACGAGAATGACTTTGCTTGCAGGAGAACCCGCACCACCGAGGTGAGACGTTTGGAGGGAGAGCAGGTAGCTAAAACACGTCAATGAATAAGGAGGAACGGACAAAAATTCCGCATATTGCAACATACCATGCGTGCGCGGCGCTTGCCCACTTATTGGCAATCAACAAATCACCCAGTGCCGTCAGTGCAGCGGTATCACCATTCGAGAGATTCGAGGCGATGGTGGCAGCGGCCTCTTGCCACTTGGCCAGGCTTTCAATAGGCGCTGGGCCTTTCGGTACAGTATAGGAACCTGTGGTGAGGGCGGCCGGAGTTGTGGGAGGCAGTGGCGATGGTGGGATAATCAACGAATGATTCAAGTTTGTGGTTCTGGCTAGAGGCTTGGGAGGTAACAGCTCGTTCACTGGTCGATAATGTCAGTCATGTCGTGCATCGACTTAGAACCGCCGAAATTGACGAACCTGCAGAAGCACCATGACCTGCGAAAAGACTGTATGCGACACGCAAAGCTTCACGTCCGTTTGCGGGCTCAGCACCTGCACGAGTTGGGTCTACCCCAAGCTCAGTCCTTACAAACTCTCCAACCGTCTCTTTCCATGCGTCCTGATCCAAGCTGCTTGCAATGAGCATAGCATGAGCCCATAACTTTTCGTCCAGTGCGTGCCTGTACGCCATCCGCTTCTCGCCACGCAAGAGGTGCTCTTGGATAGTGTCCAGGACAGACGATCGGACGGTATACGTCGCGAGAGCCTGGTCCTCGCTTGATGAGGCGTGATGCAATGATGGGTTTCCAGGTATTAAAAGACCGTTCCCAGCTGGGGAGGTGAAGCCGTACGTCGACGTATCAAGAGCGTCCTTGAGTCGGGGAAGAAGTGCGGTACGGACAGCTTTCTCGATCTCGGGGCTAATCAAAAGCTCTGGGTTAGGGTGTCACCATCGAACGAGTATAATCGAGCGACTAACCTTCCGGAAACCTTGCCGTCATTCTCCACCATAACCTTCAAGATGAGGATCAAGGAGAGCTTTCCAGCTTGCTGGCTTCTAATCTCCGGTGCCAATTGACCAATTTCAGCTTCCACCTCTGCTGCACGTTCCTCCAGGTATTTGAGGACAAGAGCCTTCTTCGCTTTGACGGTGGCAGCTGCAGTTCGTGTGATGTTGACTGTTGGTGTTCCAGGATCCGAGAAGAGTGGACCAGGGAACTTGGGTGCCTCCTCCATCATGATGCTTTTCAGTGGACGAACCGAAACCGGTGAAGGCCGTCGAGAGATCAACGACACATCAAAGCCGGCGCTTCCGTCTATCTGCTTGGCGAAGCACGATACGACTTTGCCTCCAAAACCGAAGGAAATGATCGGGGCTCGGCAGGAAGTTCGACCAAGGAGGTCGTCACCGCCCGTCTGGGTCGTTGAAGGAACGTATGAGCTGCTGTACGTGCTCTCCATTGATGCACGGGGCGTGTAAGCCGACTCCGTGGGGATAGACGGTACGCCATATGGATTATACTGTGCCGATGAGGCGGCCGATTCGCTGGTGTGCCTCCTTGCATGGGTGAACTGAGGAGAGTAAGGGCCATACGACGTCGTTGATCCACCATCGGCTGGTTCACCGGCGTAAGGGCTGGCAGTTCGGGGAATCATTCCATCCAGTTGAGTGAAACCTGGCCGCTCGGATGAAGGTAAGGTTCCAGATCTCGGCTTGTACGGATCATACGGGGCTGTTCCACTCGTAGGCGACACCTTTGTTGGGGGAGGAGGCTTGACAGCACCGGCCTCCGGGTGCACGATCCTGCTGCGCGCTGCTGAGAGGTGGGCAGCCGGGGAAGCCGCTCGGGTCTTTTCTGAAGCTATGATGGCGTCAGGCCTTGGCGAAGCGCGTCCTTTCAGACCCAGCTCCGGCGATGCAATACGGCTTCGTACAGAGCCTGGGGTTCCAGTACGTGGAGGTGGTGGTGGGACCTTGGTCGGAGGGGATTGGTACCTCACTGGTGGCGAAGCCCCATTAACTGGGTGCCGATCTTGAGGTGACGTTGGGACTGATCCAGATACCGAACGTGGGCTCTTCGCGGACATTGTGGGGGAGGTCGTACCGACAGGCTGTGAACTTTGAACGGGTTTGGGCGCGCTGCCATGCGAGGAAATCGAAGTCAAGGAAGCCTTTCGCGGAGGCGCGTACGGGTCGTATGCCGAATGTTGTTCAACGGTGGAGGCTGCAGGTACGGATTCAGGTGCAGCAAAGCTGTTAACTCCATTGGGCTCGAAAGCGTCAAGGCTCCGTCTGCCAAGGTCCGAACCAGCTTCTTCGCGGTATGGATCGTAGTGCGGGGTTTGCGCGTCTTCCGGATCCAGAGAAATCTCCGCTCGCTGGGTCTGAGGTTGCACGTGCGGCTCATCTTTGGGGAACTCGTCGGCATACCAATCCTCTTCCAGGTTAATCGCGCCATTGGTCTGCACGCTCGCGGTCGCGTCCCATCCGGGCTGTGAGCCGCCCGTATTATGGCTGACTTGCAGAGGTGCTTGAGCAGGGTACGACTGGGTCGAAGGCTGAGGCCTCGAAGGAGGTGGTCCATAGCCTAAATTGTGTGCCTGGTGGGGTGGCGGGGCTTGGTGTGGAACGTAGGACGGCTGTCTAAGAGGAGCCGTTTGGACAGGTGGAGGCGCCGGAGCAGGCGGGGGTGCGTAGTACGGCGATTGGGCTCTTGGAGGAGGCGGAGGATGTGCAACCGGGGTACGACGTCCTCCCATGGGCGGAGGTCCAGCGGGATAATTGGGCACGGAAGCCGATGGTGGCGGGGATAACATCGACCCAGGCCCAGCTTTAGCCTTCCGAGGTCGATCCAGGACCGGTGGGTCGTACGCATTGTACGAAGTCGAGCGATAAACTTCTGCCGCGGTCTGCGTCGGTTTTGGCCTTGGAGGAGCTGCATCGGGGGTGGAATACGCCGGGTACGAAGGATAAGAAGGATATGACGGGGTGTAAGGGGTAGTAGTGGCAGCTTGAACTGCAGGCTTGCTCGGTGGAGGAGCCTTGGTATTACCCGTGGGCTTGTATGGATCGTAGGAAGAATCTGTTGCGTATGTTACTCCGGAGTATAGGCCACGAGACGAGGTTGTAGCGGGAAGCGTGGAACTCGCCGATTGGGTAGATGACGTATGTGCAGTAGATTGACTGGCCGAAGGCGTGTACGCAGATGTCGTAGCGGGTGCATAGGGGTCGTATGACTGTTGTTGTTGCTGGCCGTAGGTCGTAGTAGCTGGTTGGTACGGGTCGGACGAGACGGATGTCGAGTACGAGGGGTACTGAGCCGACGCGGCAGCTTGGCCAGGTGGATCATAGCTTGAATACGTGGGGTAGTAATTGTTCGTCGCACTCTGAGATGCGTTAGAAGTAGCATCTGATGGGGTCGACAGATCGTCAGTAAAGTCGTTCTCAAACGGGACTTTGGGCATTCGTAGCGACGACCCACAATTTTGATGCAGACCATTCGCATCGTAATTGGCATAGGCATCGTGCACTTCATACGAGTATCCGTTTGCCGCATTGTGCGCATAATCCTGGCCGTTGTAATCGTAGGTTCCCATCTGCTGGGACGACGGATCCTGTCCGTCACCATATCCGGTCGCGGGCCACTGCTGGTGTTGCTGTTCTTGAGCCGGCCATTCTTGGTGCCCGCCGCTGGATGGATCTACAGCTTCTCCCCATAGCGAATCTACTGAGGTACCAGCGTCGCTTGTTCCAAATAGGTCTGCAGCGTCGGTGGGAAGCGTTGCAGGGCCTTGGGAGAATTGTCGGCTGGGCTCAGCTGTCGAATGCGGCTGGGTGCTGTTGCTACTGGTGCTCTGCGGTTGCGGATCCGCTTGGAAGCTGGAGAAGAAGTCTGCGCCTGAAGACGAGTCTCCAAAGAGGGAGTCGGCGGCGACGAGACTCTCCTTGTTGGACATGATGGGAGGGGGAGAAAATCGGAGGAGACGGTGAAAAGAGCGCAAGAGGGTGGAGAACTCGCAAGAGACCGTCGAGCTCGAAATTGCGGCGCAAAGACGTGTCGGTCCCACGCTCCCTGGATCCAGGATTCTCTCCGGCCGCCCTTCACCATTCCACTCAAAAAGTGGGATGATGTTTTTAGCAAAAAAAGGACTGATTTTTTTATTGTAGAGCAAAAACGAGGACTATGCTAGAGAAAGAAAGTAGCCGGGAAACGACGGGGAAGTAGCATAGCCGGGTGGGGTGGAAGTGGGTAGGGAAAGTAGCGAGAGAGAGAGAGTAGCAGAAGATAGAGATGAAGGCCAAGTTCGAACGACGACGAAAGATGAGGAAAGTCCAGTGCCAAACAGAAGCAGACGAGGAAGAGACAGGGGGCAAAAGAGGACTGCGAAAGAGGATGCAAAGGAAACAGAAACAGGGAGAAAAAAAAGTCAGACGAAGTGGGACGAAAACGGCAGACTAAAAGGGACGACCACGAGATGGTTTGGAAACTAAGCAGGAATTACGAAGAGAGAGGACAGAACGCGACGAGACCGGGAACAGAGAGATGCAAAGATGCAGCGCAATAAGTAATGCAAAAGTGGTAACCGGGATTGGGGGGAGAAGATTGTAGAACGATGCGGGCGGGGACGGGGGAACGGCTTAATGGCTGGCTATTTGACATCGTTGGGGACGGGGACTTTTGTTCAGCAAATCTCCATCTAATACTTAAGGGGTCTCGACGACTTGGGTGACGCGGAAGTCGGTGAAGGCGCTACGAGGGACCTCCGTTTCCGCGGCGGCGGCCTTGGCGGGAACGTTGCGAGGCATTCTTTCAATCATAATACGTTCAACTAGGGTGATTGCCAGAGCCATCAGCCGAACCGATCGCGAGATCATTGTTGCCAAACACTCACTAGCCGCGAGGTGCTTAGCGTAGTTGTTGCTGTAGCGACGTAGATTAATGAGTTGAGGACGGATCTTGGCCATCAATTCGTCCAGCTGATCGCCCTCGGCGACAGTCAGAGCTCGTTGAAGCACGTAATCTTAAGTGGATCGGTTGGTCAGCTGAAAATCGAAGATGAACGAAAGCATTGGAGACGTACTGGCATATTGGTCCTTCATCATAATTACAATGACGTTCTGTCCATCAGGGCGAGTCGACAGGATCTCCGAGATGAGGACACGACGGTTGGCGGAATCAGAAGTAACAAGAGCCTTCTCGCAGACGTTGGAAGCGAACTTGTGGCGAGCCATGTTGAGCATATGACCCGACAAAGAGCTAATGATCGCATGGCGATCTTCGACAGCTCCGTGCTCGAGGACGAATTGAATAACATAGTTCTGATCGCGAGCGTCAGACCCAAGACCCGACGGAGCATGCCATGGAACTTACTCCAAACTGATCCTGCATGAGGTTGTTCGTGTATCGGTGAAGCTCATCCAAGAGCGGCCTGGTCTGCTCAGGAGCCAAATGTTCGAAGCACCTCTGAAGGACTCTGCAGCCATAAGGATGCGTAGACAAGTCGTGCACGTTTCCTTTGAATGCTCCAATGAAGGACAAACGATCAGGAACGACGCGTTCGATTAACTTTTGAATGACCTGGTGAACTTGGTGATCAGTACTATATCGCAAGGCTGGATCGAAACACGACATACATGGTTTCCATTGGCATCCTTTACACACTTCATGACTTGACCTTCGATCTCATTTACAAAGATAGACTGTTGCTCAGGGGGGATATGCTCCAAGGCCTAATGAGGACAAAGCATTAGCCTCGCGGGTGGAACACGCAAGAATGGAAACCTCTCCTCACCTTTTGAACGACGCGGCATCCGTACATCTGGAGAGACAAGGCGAGGATGTGGCCCGTCATGGTACTAATCAACATGTCTTTCTGCTGCTTGGTTCCATATTCGAACAACTTTTGAATGACCTGTGAACATGGGTGTCAGTACAGGTCTCGAGAGGGATACCAAAAATACTGGACCACGCACATAGTTGCCAAAGACGTCGGTCATGAGAGAAAGAGCGTGTTCGGGAACGATCTCGCTGAACACCTTGTTCCTCTCATCGATCGTGGCGACTTCGAGCTTCTGTTGGATAAATCGGGAACCATGTTGGTCGCCGCTGAACTCGACGACGAATCCAAAGATATCCTGTGGTAACGGAAAAATCAATCAAGACGGATGCATCGAGCAACTAGAATTGTCTCGGCTTACACGGAGCTCCCACTTCCTGGTCTTGTTGGCGCGGAACTCTTCCAACAAGGCGCTTCGCAGTCCGACACCAGAGTCGGTGGTCGACGACGACGTATCAGGACCAGCGCGGCGGCCTTTAGGGGTACCCGGCACGCGGTAAGCGTTGCCGACGCGCATATTGTAGGATCCGGGAGAGTAACTAGCCGAACGCGGTCCCATACCTGGCATGCCGCCAGGGTAGTTAACGCCGCCATAACCAAGACTTTGCATCTGGCTGGCCGAGGACTGACGCAAGCCCATCAACATGTTCGAGGGATGAGGCATTTGCCCCTGAATACCGAACTGCATCTAACGGAAACAAAACGGCACTTGCTTAGCGCCTAACAAATCGCGCGTAACAAATTGGCGCAACGCACCTGGAAATCGCGCTTCTTATCGTCTAGACCGCCAACGAGACCGGGGGACATCATCGACGAAACATGGGGGGACTGAGGAGTGAAGGACCCAGCAGCCGAGGCGTTGGCGTAGAAGTACGGGTTGCTCGCTTGACGAGAGAGCGCGGTGTAGCCCGGGAAGAACTGTCCTTGGGGACTACGCAACACGTCCGTGACAGGAGAAGGCATCTGATAGGGGGGAATGCCACCGTAGACGGGCGCTCTAGGAGTCTGAGGCGCGGGCGACGCGTAGACCGAGGGATCCATGGGTGTCCTGAAAGAATAAGCGGAGTACTCGCCGTAGCTGTCGGGCGTGGGGTTTCCGTAATAGGCTGAATAGTCGGGTTGGGGGAAGTATTGCGAATTAGTATTATTAGGGGAATGATGTTGAGTTTGCTGAGATTGAGTGCTGGTGGTTTGTATGGTAGCGAATTTTGGGTGCTGGATGCTCAAGTCGTCTTGTACACTGAGGCCTTTGATGCCCAACGCGAGGTCGTTTTCAGCGCCTTCGTAGGCGTTGGTGGCCGGGAGCGCGGCGTGTTGAGAAGAGTAGGGCGAGCCCGTGGGGCCGAAGCCTCGGCGGGACGGCGAAGTAGACCCTTCATATCTCTGCAAAAAGCGAAAAGGGAAAGTTCCGTTGGTTCGAAGAAACGCTAAATGCGGCCAAGTCCGCCCGGTTCGGGGGTTTTCGACTTACGGGCGCGCTGAGGGCGGCCGCTTGCGCTGCCGTAGCTTGACGTTGCCTGGAGACGTTGAGAGGGTTCGAATCCTGCAGGTGCAGAGCAGGAAAGAACAAAAAAAAACCCCATGGTCAGCGCTTCCGATGTCAACAGCGACGAGACAAATCGATTTTTCGACTAGGCAGGGTCGATGGCGAACTAACGCCGCAGTTGCTGAACGGCGCAATAATATCTCCCGCCCTCTAGTGCTGTGGAGTTTGTGTGCTCGAGTGGCCAATCCGTTCGGCGCGTAACGATTTCGAAGAAAACGCAAAAATGCGACAGATCGCAGCACCCAGCGACCCTCCCGTGCCAGCAACAAAAAGCACATCGGTAATGAGCATAAAACGCTTACCTGCCATCCCCCACCGATGACTTTAAGAGCGCCTTGAGAGCCCATTCCGTTGGGGAAGACTGCGTTGCCGGGTACCAACTTGTGTCCGGGCTGTTCGAGGGCAAAACATTGCGCGCATCAGTTGAAATCCAAATCGCTTTGCGCCATTTTACGCCCGCGGACAACGAAAACGCCAGCGCACTCACAAGAGGAGAAGACGATGGAGAGCGTCCTGGCGAATGGGTGGATGATCCAGAGGGTTTGCGGGATGTAGTGCCGCTGACAGTGGTCATTTTTGACTGCACGGAAGACGCCAGGCGTGACAAAGACGTCAGTTGATGATTGAACGTAAAACGCGCCTCCAAGCCTTTCTGCGCAAAGGAAGGATACGTACAGTCTAGTGTGGCCGATACCTAACAGAGACGAACGATGAACGGCGGGGGAGAACGATGGTGGCGAGATTATCTGCTGGGACTGTGAGGTATATAGATGAGATAGCTGGGGCGAAATATGTCTCAGAGCGGAATAGACAGAGTTGAGAGAGGTTTGTCGAGTAGCGAGACGGTAGTAGTATGGGGCAAGAGGAAAGGGAGAGAGGTGGAGGAAGAAGGAAGAGCGAGCAGAACGACGACTTGCTCGACTTTTTTGACCGGTCCAGAAAGAGAGTAAAGGACGAGGAGTGGGATGAGATGTGACGAAGCACTTTTAGCCTCTTCCTTGAACAAAAAACCCTGACCTGAAGCCGTCAGGACCCACATCCCCGCCAGGGACATCACCCGCCGTGCCCATCCACCAAGCACCCTTCACGACTAACGCATAAGTAGTAGCATTTTCCGATAACAGCACACACAAAGAAAAAAAAACGACGACGACATTGACGATCATGATAGTGATTGGGACGGGTATCAATCGGGCACACGACTACTGTCCACGGCGACGGCGCCTCATCGCGAGTTGCTGAAGAACCAGGACGCCCGTTTCGCTGCAAAATCACAAAATGAATAGAGTTCTTCAGACGACGGCCCTCGTTCCGGACCAGATAGGGACGCCGCCACTCACCAGAAGCACTGTAAACACCGGGTCGGACGCAAAAAAAAAAGAGCGCGACATTTTCGGGTCACAATGAGCGCGGGAACTCCGAGAATGGAAACAGGCGAAAAGGGCACCGCTCACCTGCTCTCCTCGCCTTGCAATCGAGCGAAAGGGCTTGCCGAGCTCGTCGGCGAAAAGGCCATCTGTGAAGGAGTGCCCGGGGTTGCAGGGTGGGCCGACGCGGTTGCTGTGGGTGCACCACCTCCGCCACGCAGGGGTTTTGCGATCCGGCCAAAGCCGACGCTCGCAGGAATTTGCTGCTTTTGCGCTGTAAACCGCGGTTTTATCCCCGGAGGGAGGATGCCGTCAGCACGCAGAGACAAAGACTCCGTTCCGGATGTACCGGCTCAGGCAGGAAGGGGTCCTCACCTCTCGCCTGATCAAGGCGTTCCCGGACAGCGTTCAACTGTGCTTCGAACTTCGAGTTCTGCACAGCCAGTCGTCGGTCGGCGTCTTGCAGGAGGACTTCCAAGTTCTGGATTCGCTCGTTCCTCGCCAACAGTTTTCGTTCCGCGATCCCAGCTTCCTTCTTGAGCGCGGTGTTTTGGTCCACCAGCTAAATCAGGAGATTTTGATGAATGGGTCAAAATGAAGTGGAGTCTCGCCTCGTCCATTGAGACCCGACGCAGGGGAACCACACCTACCTGCTTCTGTACAAGCGTCAACTGCTCTAGATTGCGTTCCAAGAAAGCCATCTTCTTCTGCTGGGCTTTACTATTACTGTTACGGATGACATTGTTGTACAGCTCCTTCAGCTCGTCCAATTGGATCTCGAGCTCGACGACCTATCCGAATAAGGGATATGAAGGCGCGCTTAGCCCTGCTACCCTAGCGACGCATAAAAAAAGAGGCACCCGCTGACCTTTTCGCATCGATTCTGAAGGTCCCGCATGAGACTCTTCTTCACACCGTCAAACTCCGCCAGCTGGACGGTAATTGCCTTGCGTGTACGCTCGAGATCTTTTGCGCTCTCCGCGAGGTTCTTGCCACCCTCGATACCAGCCGATGTGACGGCAAACGCGCGCTGAGATCCGTCGAGGGTTAGATCTAAGCCACCCAACGAGTTGCCCGACTCCCTTCCTCACCTTCAGTTCTTCGTTGACGCTCTTCATGCTCTCTAGAGAAGATTGAAGCGACCTAATCTCGTTGCCCTTGGCCTCCAACTGCGCTTTCAGGTCCTCAACCTCACTAGCCTGCGCTTCTCGCTTCGCGTTGTACTGAGCTTCCAGTTTAGTCTAAATGGGGGAACAGAGAGATGAAGTGGATCTGAGTCACGGAGTGCGGGGCGATTGGTGAAACACCCAAGATTGACCTTGAGATCCGCCAGGGCGTCAGTAACGTCAGCGTGGTTCGCCTCCTCATCATGGATCGTCTTCTCTGTGAATCCGAAAAACAGAAGTTTGGCTCCACGTTGGTGCAGCTGAGACAAGTGGCCCATCTTACCTAGCAGTTCTTCGTACTCTGTTTCAAGGGTCGCGAGCCTCTCTTCGACTTCTTCCTTTCTCCGCACCACAAGCTCCTTCTCCTCCTGGCTCTGACGCAGTCGTTCTAGCGTATCACGAATGGAACCGTGTGTCTCCGCGAGTTGCCGGCGGAGCAAGGTGACGTCCTCGGCCGTCAAAGTCGCAGCAGCGGAGTCGGACTCGATCGACTCGAGTTTGGCGAGAGTGGCGCGTAGAGATTCTTCTTTCTCGTCTGTCAGTGCCCCTTGCTAGAAGCCCCGCAAACCCCTTCAGATCGGCATTCTAGTCGGGTGATTCGGAAAGACGTACCGCGTCGAACTTCGCCATCATGAGCGCCATCTTTTCCGCCTTCTTGCGTTCCTTATCTTCTGTGGCGGCGGAGTCCTTTGAGGTGACCTTGAGTTCGTTGAGAGATTTCTGCACCTCCTCCAACTCCTTAGTCAGTTCCTCGTTCTGGTCTTTGAGGATGTCGACGGTAATCTTGCCCTCCTTGGATTCGTAATCCAGGCGCTGAAGTTGGAGACGGAGGTCGTTGAGCTGAGTGGACATGGTGGTGTTTTCCTGCAGGTAAAGAGGGAGGTTATCAGCGCACTCCGACAAGACTGATTGAATGGGAAATTCATACCTTTGACAATGACGACTCTTGCTCTTTGATAAGTGTAAGCTCCTCCCGAAGCTGCTCCATGATCTTGGCTTGAGCCACCAGTTCGGATTCCTAGGAAGAAATAGGTAAGCCCCCTGGAACGCAGCCAGTCTATGCAGATCAATTTACCTTGACTCCGAGCTGATCGGTGAGCTCGTTCTCTCGCTTCAAGAACTCGTCGCGCTCGTCCTTATCCAATCCCAAGACAGTCGGTGTCTGCGGTCGACTCTCCAGTTCGCGTATGTTTTCAAGCGCAGGAATGGCAGGCGTCATTGACCTCGATGACGGTGGCTTCTTAGCAGCAGCCGCAGCAGGAGTTGGAGAAATGACACCGGCTTTGTCGTTGGTAGCATAGTTTGCAGGATCCACCTTGCCACCGCTCCGCCAGATAGCGAGCTCCGCCTCCAAAGCAGCAATGTACTGTTGGAATGCCGAGTTGCTGGACTGAGCTTTCTTGAGCAAGCCCTTGAGCTCGGCAGGTGAGAGTTCGGCATTGACACGAGCGGTGTTCTTGATGGACTTGGCTCGCATACCGAAGCGGAGCGTGCTGAGCGTTTCAGCTTCATTGTATGACGAAGGCGAGCAGTTGATAATGAGGGTCGTTCGAGAGTTACCACCAAGCGATTCTTGCAGGATACGCGTCAATTTGGAATCTCGGTATGGAATGTGACTTGACTGCAAAGCAACCGTTCAGCAGGCAAGTCCTCTGTAGCTCGCAGGTCACCACCCACCTTCCCGTCTGTCAGCGCATTAATGACCATGCCCAGTGCCGACAGCGACTTGTTAATCTTCTTCGCCTCCTCCAGCGTCGTGCCTGATGCACCAGTCTTGCCGACTTTCTCGGAACCGGCCAAATCGACGAGGTACAGGTTACCAGTCTTCGAGGTACCAGATTCCGTATTCCTCTGATTGATTGTGATCAGGAAAATAGAGTGTGACCGGGAGCTTTCCGCGTTCATGTCTAGGTGGCGATCGAGGGATTAATATTAAACCCAGGTCCCCAGTAAATCAAATCTCGACGAATGAAATCCGGCTTACTAGTCGCGGTCACTACTCTGGCCTGTCCTCCCTGCCGCATAATCTCATAGACCTCCGCTGCGCTTCCGACGTAATAATCTGACAACCCTTTCACGTAGACTCCCTTCGACTTCTCCTCGTGGATTTGCAGGTTATCATTTTGAGCTGGAGTTTAGGTATTGGATTAAGATCAATATCCTTCTTCCCGCGTCGGAACCTCATAGCGGGCACATACGGGCCATGAGATCGCGAATGCGCTCCAGGTAGATCTCCATATACGAGACTTTCACGAGGTACTCGAAGTTCGCGTCCGACTCGACGATAGACGTAAAGATCTGCTCTGTTATCCGAGGAATGATACCCTTGAGCTCGGCATCGTCAATATCCGCTCCCTGTGCAGGGACCGTCAGCCCGTGAGTAGGAACGCTGTGCCGACAACACTTGCCATCATCGTAAACGTCTTTCCGGAACCCGTCTGGCCGTAGGCGAACACGGTGCCGTTGTATCCATCGAGAACATCTAGACGCCGCAGAGAACTTGAGCTCACAGTCGGTGGAGGCAAACGCAACAACCATGCGTCGTACCTTTCACGATCCTACAAGGGGCAACAGGACGCGTATTAGGGGAATCCAGACAGCAACAGTGACTAACCAAATCCATCCACTTACCCGCTAACACCATAATCGAAGACTTCGTGCTGTTTAGTTCCCATTGGGAACACTCTATCAAATGTGAACCCATCCTTCTCTGGGCCGACGAGGTTTGCGGTGGACTTTGGTTTGACGGTCTGGAGGTTCTCATCAAAGTTCACGACAATCTCGCCGCCTTCGCGTATTTCTATGCTGTTCTGTGGTCGAAACCTATACCGTACATGATCCGGTGAGAACTGTAGTTCCGTGGAGTCATCCCTGCACCACGCACCGACAGACGACCTTGATGTTATTCGAGGCCATTGAGGGGTAGGGCAGTCAAGACCTAAATTGCCCTTGCAGTATTCCACCACGGTCTGTCTAATGCTCACAGTCCAGCGAGCGCGATCTAGTTGTAAGGAGTTCTAAAGGTGTGAGGGTCGTTGTACCGTTGCGCGAAGGAAGTGGTTGCTAGATCGACACGAAAGGAATAAACCCGACAGCCAACGCGTTTGTTTCTGTCGACACCAGCTTGCGGCACTCTCATTACGCTCCTCCCCGGCTCATATAACACCCATTCAAAGACCACACAGAACGCAGAATTACGGAGGGGAAATAGCACACATCCATTAGAAAGAAGGAACCATCTAAGTATATATAAATATTAGGCTTGTGACGGATATCCCTGTGGGGGGTAGCCCATCTCCTCTGGAGTGAGGCTAGTGCTCTCGATCATGACACCGACGCCAACCTTAGCGGCAGCCTAGAAAAAAATGAAATCAAATGAGTAAGGCTTTAGAGGATTGGGTGCAGCGGTCATGGCTTACCTTGAGGTGGTCGATCTCACCCGCGAAGAGGAAGGCAAACGAAGGACCAAACTTCTGCTCCAGGAGTGCTGACACCTTTCCAGTCGAGTCGACCTGCGCTCTGAACGTTGCCATGCGGAAATCGTACTTGGCACCAAGAGTGGTAACCGCCTCCCGCCTTTGCGGA
Source organism: Tulasnella sp. UAMH 9824 (assembly GCA_019633595.1). NCBI lineage: Eukaryota > Fungi > Basidiomycota > Agaricomycetes > Cantharellales > Tulasnellaceae > Tulasnella > Tulasnella sp. UAMH 9824. The sequence goes on from WSUI01000084.1 coordinate 19,255, forward strand.
GCAGCGATCAACTGCAGGTCCGCTGCCACTTCAACCTTGTCGCTCAGCTTCTGCCAATAAGTTGCCTGCAGGATGCCAGCGGGCTGCAATTGCGCAGTAGCGATCCAATCTTTCCGGTCACCAGTGTACTTGAGGAGATACGACGTCGTCATCTCATCCATATCAGGTGTTGGCTTCTGGTACAGGGTTTCGAGACCCAGAGCGAGGTTTTTGGTGACGGACTGCAAGGCATTGCCAATGTAGATACCGGTACCGTTGATCGGGGACGGGTTCATGGCTTTGAAGTTGACGGAGTAGTCGGAGCCCGTGTAGTCGTGCTCCAGGATGATCATATTCTGGGCCTGAGCACTGCTGGTCAACTGAAAGTGGATGGGTTAGATCGGCACAAGTGAGGATAGCTCTAACGCTTAAGCTTACCGAAGCTTGCACTTTCGTCAAATGACTGGAGTTCCACTGACGATTCAGCCGGCCATTGAGATTGCCATCATCGCCTACACCTCCTTGGAGCAGCAACTAAGAGAAATGATGGTTAATCCAGGGTCTAGCTGCGGTACACGGTTTTCGGCAGCTCACATTGGCGTTGGCATAGACGGCGCTGAAATGGTACGATGACGGAGCGCTTTGAGATCCAAGGGAGAAAGAGTGGGTCACTTGGAAGGCCGGGTCCACTGAGAGTCCTTTAGTAAGATCGGCTCGTGCACCATCGAAGATGAAGTTGGTCAGGTGGGTCTCTATAAGATTTCAAAAATTCAGCACGAACGCAACGCGGATGGATCGAATCGAAACCGCAACTCACGCTTGACCTCTTTTTGAAGATTCTCAACGGATCCGGGGTTTGGCAGGTTGAATCCTGCCTTCCAGTTGCCGAAGCGCGTGGCGAGGCTCGTAAACGGTGACGCGACGGTGGAAAGGATTGACGACGAAGCTGAAGATGACGATGAGGGAGGCGTTACGAGCGTTGGGGGCACTGCAGAGCCCTTTTCGTTCAAAGCCGCTGCCATGAAGCCGCTGCGAAAACTTTGCGGGAGATGGGGAGAGGAGAGGAGGTTAGAGGAGAAATGCGAATTTGGACTGCTCCAGATTCGAAATTCGCTCTGTTTGTTTCCCGCCGTTGTTTGCTCGGGTCATGTTCTCCCCAGCGGCACCTCCACCAGTCGCCTGACCTCTATTTGGAACCCAGAGTCGTAGATCTTGTCTGTAAGGATATTCTGACGAACAAAGTACCTTTTTTATTTTTTAGACTATGGAGGGAATGAGATTGTGAACCAGACCATCTCCCGCACCGCTGGACCTGCCTGCTTTGCTCCTGTTTTTACTGGTTTTCGCGGTTGGTCCTGGAGCAAAACGCCTTCGAAAAGGCTCTGTTTTGAACTTGTTCGAGAAAGGCTGAACCACACCCTTTCCCGATATCCTCTCCCCCGGTCAGCCCTTGTTTCCGTAACCGCCCTCAATGGCGTCGACAGTCTCAATGCCCTTGACCTCATACCCCGATGATTCTTCCTATAACACCTACATTGAGGCTGAGGAAGTCTTCGCCCCAAGCTCCGTCGACTGGAAGAACTCCATTACGGTGCCGACGCGCAAAATCACCCTTCCCAGCTTCAGCGCCACCCCAGACTTCCTGCCAGAACCCACTGCGACCTCGTCCTCTCCGAAGAGCGACTTACTATCAACTCGATCGATTATATGTGCTGCCGTCATCACATCGGTCGTCATCTGTATTGCAACTTCCGTCTTACTGTATCGCTGGTGCGTGAAGAATCGTACCAAGGCTCCAAAGGCTTCAAATATCAGTAAACCGGCGGTCATCCAGAACGGCCTGTCCACCTGGTCCTTGGACTCTCAAGCGGGATTGGCTAGTACCCTTTCTGAGGAAAAACGGGCCGAGTTGATGGAGAAGGGCCTACCTTCCTGGAGCCCCAACAACCGAGAGGCTATGTCCGCCAGAGTCCTCACCCGGGCCGCCGAAGAGACCAGCTGCGGAATCAAGCCTTCTTGTAGCAACGAAACGATGATATCAAGATCGGAAACCGGCAAATCGGTGTCGCGTGGAGGAAAGACGGCAAAGCAGAGTCAAGACATTGCCTACGAGGCGATCGCTGTCAGCGTGGGTTCCCCTGTACATGACCAAAGGGGAATAGATGATGTGGAACACGGAGCTTTGCACGCGCCATTAGGCTCCCCCGAACGGGCGTTAGTCCACGGTGATGAAGCCGGAGCTGTCAAGCTCGCACGCCTTCCGAACGTCGTGGCGAAAACCCCGGAGCCTTTAGGTGGACGTGCCTACATCTAGTACGCCAAGGATGGATATGTATACCACGGTGCTCGGCTCGAGCTCTCACCTGCAGGAATAGGGAAAGGATGTTATTTATGGATGTTGACATGGTTTCTCTTCCTATCGACCTATCACACTGTATCGTTCACTTCACGTTGACTTCTAAATGCTTATTCGTTATCCATGATGGAGTTCATTGAGCCTCCGATGTACTCCCGCTGCGGATGCCGGACTGCGGAACGCTCTTCGATCGGGGGTATCCTGCCAGTGGTGGGTAAAAACCTGGGTGTGCCTGAACCCTCGGAGTTTTGTTTAAGCTTGCCGGTCACCGACACGACCAAACGACTGCGCAAGACCTGCCAGCTTAGCAGAATGGCATACTTGAACCTCGTGGGTCTGGCAGAAGGGTAGTATAATTATAACTGCCGCACTCCAGAGAATTGGCAATGATCCGGTTTCGTCTGCCTTCCCCCTCAACGCACCTTGGCGCCATGCTCTCTCCAGCGCGCTACTTGCTGGTCATACTACTATCACTTGTGCGTACATGATGAATATCTCTAGAGAGCGGCATATTGAATGCAGCTCGATCTTTAGATCGGCGTACACTTCCTCTTAACTATCACACACGAACAATACGGCAATGCTGTCAATTTCAGCCACCTCAAGGACAAGCTGAGCTGCTCTACATCTCAAGGAACTACCCATTCAGACTCCTTTATCGAGTCAGAGTTCCGCAATACCACAGAGCGGAAGGCCAATGCAGCCTTCGTCATCCTCGCTCGCAACTCGGAGCTCAACGGCGTCCTGGAAAGTATCAAGATGATGGAAGACAGGTTCAACAGGAAATTTGGCTATCCTTATGTGTTCCTCAACGAGCAACCGTTCACGTCAGATTTTATTAAGTCAGTGTTTCGCTTTCGTCGGTGATGGGCGATGGGACCGGGGTCGCTGATACCTCGCCATTCGATGCTAGATACACCTCGGACATCATTTCAACAAAAGCTGAATACGGCGTAATACCACCCGAACAATGGTACCAACCCGAGTGGATTGACGAAGAGCGCGCGGCGAAGGGAAGGTGGACATTGCAACAGAAAAATGTACGCTCGGCTAGTTGACCCACCGAATGTGAACTGACATCCTGTAACAGATCATCTATGGCGAATCTGGTTTGTCTCCCGACTCTTTTTACAGTCAAACGAAGAATGTTGATTTTAGTTATTTAGTCCCTTACCGGAACATGTGCAGGTTCAACTCTGGGGTAAGCTAACAGTGAATTCTAGTTGCGACACCAGACCTCATGCCTTCTTCCTCCTCAGTTCTTCTTCAGACACCCGTTGATGCTGAAGTACGACTACTATTGGCGCATTGAGTAGGAGTCTCATTCCGATCGGTTGCCCAGGGTCCTGGTCTAACTTAGACATTGCCTAGGCCCGGTGTCAAATACTTCTGCGATCTCGACTACGATCCCTTCCTTTTCATGAAAGACAATAACAAGGTCTATGGATTTACTATCTCACTATACGAGTTCTCCGAAACCATTGAGACTCTCTGGCAAACTGTCAAAGGTAAAGTGTAACCTTTTCATGTATCAAGCCATTCTAGACTGACCTCACTCCTCAGACTTCATACACAAGTACCCAGACCTCATCTCGGAAGACAACGCCATGAGATTCCTTTCCGATGATGGCGGAGAGACGTATAATCTCTGCCACTTCTGGAGTAATTTTGAGATCGGTGATCTGAACTTCTGGCGCAGCCCTGCGTACATGACATTCTTCGAGCATCTGGAAAAAGCCGGAGGCTTCTACTACGAGGTACATATTTTGGCTACGATTGATACTTGATCGCTGACGCTGTAACTTATTGCAGCGGTGGGGAGATGCTCCTGTCCATAGTATTGGAGCGGCTCTTCTAGCGAGGAAGGATCAACTGCACTTCTTCAAGTAAGCCCGTTTGACTTTCCAATCTAATCTACACTGACAGTCCACTGGTACCCCGTCGTCCAGTGACATTGGGTATAAGCACGATCCATTCATGCATTGCCCCACCGGCCTCCCCCACACCAAGGGCAAGTGCTGGTGTGACCAGAAAGAAAACTTTGGTACGTCGACGTGGAGGATCTACTCTTCATTCATTGCTCTAACTAGTCTCGATATTTCAGACTATGACGGCTACTCGTGCCATGTCAAATACGAGACAGCTATGATGCCATCCAACTCAGCCCGGGATCCATCGGTGTAATATATTCGTCGCTCGATTAAGTATTTGTATAGTTGACTTGTACGGGTAGCTCCTCCCAGAGGTAGATAGTGAAGCTCCGACGTGCCTCCGGCTTGTCAGGGCGCCCGGAGGGCGTGGGTTCACACGTGGGTTCCTGGTGTTCCGCTCTTGAGACAGTCCAAAAGAACATCACCGATGTTCGTGTCTAGATTCACTTCTCCGTAGATGTTACTAAAAATAGCACCTATACAGGGCGCCATTTTCCTAGCTTTGACCCATCCAGAGCAGTTCAAGCTCTGGGAACGAGGGTTGATTGGGCCTGTCCGGGAAATCGGAGGTATGCAAAGGCGTGTGTGCCAAGACATCACTGCCTCAAGTGGAATCCTCGGAGAGACCCTTACAAGTCAATAACATGGGCAACGCCAAGAGGCCCAAATGGAGTATTCTTACGTATGTCCTTCCCGTTCGGACCCGGTTTATCGAAAGACACCACATCGGGGGCGGATCCGAGCCCTTCTCGCTAGCGATCTTCGCTTACAGTGAGCTTGACAGGAGCGGGGTTTACACACTCTCCGAAGATTCTTACGCTTAACCTAACCCCGGATTGTGGGTCTACCTCTCCGATGTGAATCCGTCTCTCGATCGCAGGCCTTTCGGGTGACATCTAGCTCGGGTATTCTGCCAAGGAACTTGAGAAGCCGATTGGTGGACCTTTAGCACTAGCTTTTTTGGCAGGCTATGCCATCGACCTAAAGGAGACTTGTACTTTGCTGTCCTATCTCATGTCATATCGCGGGTTAATGTGTGCGATCGAACACGGAGAAGCGTCTCGTCACGGTCAGACAAGGGACGTACGTGTTCCCCAGATTAATTATAGTTCTGGAACGGGACGGGTGTGTAGACCGGTCTCTCCCCTCCCTCTCCCCCTTTCAACCAGGTTGGCCTGATGTATGTCCCCACGCGATACTTTCCAGTTGTCTTGCTCTCTCTGGTAGGTCATACTGCCCTTAAACAGGCCAGGGGAAGTAGACGTTGACGATCTTTTCGCTAGATTGGGTTCTACTACTTGCTGACCATCTCGAGAGAGGAGCGAGAGTACCTGCATGCCCTCCGCGATAAACTAGCCTGCCCAGATAGCCACGTCATCATCGACTTGGACTCTCACCGTGATGCCCCACTTAAAAACCTAACACAACCGCGCAAGGCAAACGCCGCGTTTGTGATCCTCGCTCGCAACCAAGACCTTAATGGGGTATTAGACAGTATCCAGCAAAACGAAGACCGATTCAACAAGAAGTTCGGATATCCTTATGTGTTTCTTAACGATGAACCGTACGAACCTGACTTCATCAAGTGAGTGAAAACCTAGTGCAGAAATCGAATAGACCGCTAACCCCCCCCCTCCCGACATAGATACACGTCCGAGGTCATCTCAACGACTGCAGAGTATGGTGTGATACCGCATGATCATTGGCACCAACCCAAATGGATAGACGAAGATCGGGCAACCGCTGCCCGAAAGAAATTAGAAGCGCAGGATGTAAGGCCAAGGACACAACTACGTGTGTTCAGGCAGCTCACTGTGTTCCCCGACCCTGTTAGGTTATGTATGCAGATTCAGGTATGCCTACGGAGCTCCTATAACTGAGCGTGTGGGCTGATACGTCTTGCTACAGTACCCTACCGGAATATGTGCCGGTTCAACTCGGGTGTAAGCCAAGAAACGGAAATGCGCTGCTCGTTTGATTTAATCGTTGATAAGCGATTTTGAATCCCTACAGTTCTTCTTCCGCCACGAGCTGCTCAAGAAGTATGACTACTATTGGAGAATAGAGTGCGTTCGCTTCGATGCCATCTCCGTCACCTAGTAAGGCCTGACTCTGCATGTTCACTAGGCCAGATATCAAGTTCTTCTGCGACCTCGACTTCGATCCTTTCCTATTCATGCAAGACAATAAGAAGGTATACGGCTTCACCATAGCTCTTCATGAATATCTTGAGACCATCGAGACCCTGTGGAATACTACCAAAGGTCCGCAGCCCTCTTTGATATAGGGCGTGATGACGACGGATATCTCACCCAGATGATGACTTTAGAATTCATTCAAAAGTATCCACAGCATATCCCCAAAGGCAATGCTTTGAGATTCTTATCCGAGGACGGTGGGGCAACTTACAACGGGTGCCATTTCTGGAGCAACTTTGAGATTGCCGACCTCAACTTCTGGCGAAGTCCTGCGTACATGGACTTTTTCAACCATCTTGATCAAGCTGGAGGGTTTTACTACGAGGTGGGTTGGAACGACATCCTGTGGGACAGGGAGTGCCTAACGGCCCGATTCCCGGTGTTCACAGCGTTGGGGTGATGCTCCAGTACATAGCATCGGAGCCGCTCTCTTGGCAAGGCCAGACCAAATTCACTTTTTCAAGTAAGACCTGTGCCTTTACCGATAGCCCCCCTAGCTGACCAGCTGTCCACAGCGAAATTGGCTATCGTCATCCACCGTGGACGCATTGCCCGCCTGGAGACACCCATAAGAAGGGGAAGTGCTCGTGTGATCCTAAAGATAACTTCGGTACGCTTGACTAGTCCATCTTCTCAAAGAAGCACTAATCGTCTTTCTGTAGACCATATCGACTGGTCGTGCTTAGTAGACTACCATGCGTCGTTTCCAAAAGGGGTGTGACGTGGCGATTTCGTTACATGCTGGGTCTCTGTGTAGCAGGTCTGCAGGGGTATTGATACATATAGGAGAGTTGCTGATCTGCTTGTGGCTTCCGATGTGCATCCAGAGAGGTTCTGAGGCGTGGGTGTCCGAGCGAAAAGGAGTTCCAGGAAAATGCTGTGAAGGTTGCTGTGCCTTTCAGGGCTCGCGCCTAATCTTGGACCCACGACAACCAACGACTGCGCACGTCCACCTGTTGCTCTCCATCTACTTCTCCCTCCATCTGCGCTCCTCTTGCGCTCATCGCTGTCTACACCATGCAGGCATCAATAAGATACATTCTACTAGCGCTGGGATCGCTCGTACGTTGAGAAACTTCCCTACTCTTTTGCACGGAAGCGGAAACACTAACCGGGCAAGGGGGATATTTTAGATTGGACTGCACTTCATTCTCAGCATCTCTCATGAGGAATATGGCAAAGCCACGTCTTTCACTAACATCGCATCCAAATTCGGCTCGACATACCCTCATAACGTACCTGACGAGTATTACGACGGCGACAGCTACCAGAATTCGACAAACCGACGGAAGGCCAATGCCGCTTTCGTCATTCTGGCTCGCAACGGTGACCTTCAAGGCGTCCTAGAGAGCATTAAGCAAAACGAGGACAGATTCAACAAGCGATACGGGTATCCTTATGTCTTCCTCAACGAAGAGCCTTTCAGCGCGGATTTCATCAAGTGGGGCTGCTTATTCGGGAGCGTCGTCATGACCCAGCCGCTAACGAACCCTTCGGACGCTACAGGTACACGACCGAGGTTGTGTCGACCAAGACTGAATATGGTTTAATCCCTCATGACCACTGGTATCAACCGAAATGGATCGACGAAGATCGAGCAAAGGCGAATCGTAAGAAGATGGAGGACAAACAGGTGAGCTTGCTTGGCGCGGGCGACGTCACCCGTGATCTGATTCACCTTGGGTTTGGCTCGTAGGTCATCTATGGCGGCTCTGGTAGGTTTCTTCTGCGGTCCACATGTGCATGGTCAACGCGAACCGCTCACTACTATCGACGGCAGTCCCATACCGGAACATGTGCAGGTTCAACTCCGGAGTAAGTCGCCAAGAATCCTAAACGAAGGAACCTCTCTCACACCCCATTTCTCGCGCTTTAAACTGCTTAGTTCTTCTTCAGGCACGATCTCCTCAAGAAATACGACTACTATTGGCGGATCGAGTAAGTCGTGCTGGAAAATCTGGTTCTGCCAAGACTCACCTCGGTGCCGTGGCGCAGACCGAACGTCAAGTTCTACTGTGACCTGCACTATGACCCCTTCCTGTACATGCAAGATAACAAGAAGGTATACGGATTCACGATCTCGCTGCCCGAATACGGCGAGACCATCGAGACCCTTTGGGACACTGTGAAAGGTATGCATTGTGCTTGCACATACGGGAGATTTAGACCTGATTGGTTCTCCGCGATACAGAGTTCATCAAGGCACACCCCGAATACATTCCGGAAGATAACGCACTCAAGTTCCTCTCCGATGACGGCGGACAAACTTACAACCGGTGCCACTTCTGGAGCAACTTTGAGATTGGCGACTTGAATTTCTGGCGGAGCGAAGCGTATATGAAGTTCTTCGAGCACCTTGACGCCGCAGGCGGATTTTATTACGAGGTAAGGTTTCTGCATTTCTCGCCACTCCACTCCCGCTCAAACCGTATCGTATCTAGCGATGGGGAGACGCTCCCGTGCACAGCATTGGCGCTGCATTGTTCGCAAAGAAGGATCAGATCCACTTCTTCAAGTAAGTCATATATGATGTCGGTCACAAAATGTTTCTAATATGTCGCCTTGCTTGCAGCGAGGTCGGGTATAAACACGAGCCGTTCATGCACTGCCCAACTGGTGATGTCCATGCCAGAGGCAAATGCTGGTGTGATCAGAACCATAACTTTGGTAGGCAAACCCACAGATGCGTTCATTCTCGCTTCGCTAACCTCCTGCCTTTAGATTACGAGTGGTACTCATGCCTCAAAAAGTTCGAAGCCGCATAAGCTTTCCCTCCTATTTCTTGCTTTCTCGTTATTTGTTCGCTCGTTCCGGGATAGACGTTGTGTATGATTAATTCCATTGATGGGTCACACCATAACATACAACCACCGAGCACCTTATAGTTTATAACACCCCTTGACTGTAGTATTGGAACTGCAAGAAACGATCAGCGCTGGAACAGATGAAGGGCAGGACACGTACTCACACTATCATAAAGCCTGGTCCATGATGAGCCAAATGCAGTCATAATCAACTTCTCCGCGAAATCGTCAATGGCCGAGTTTGCAAGGTGGGGTTGGAAGCGGTCTCGTAGCATGTTGGCTGTCTGCTCGCCATACGCCGCGAAGCAGGGCATTGTGCTGTCTTTCTGCATTAACTCTACCAAGGCTAGCAGGACGGAGTTTCAGAAATTTTGAACCGATTGAAAAAAAGGGCAGGAGCCAATACTCACTAACGATGCTATCGCAGTGTTTCTTGGCAGCCGCAAACCCAGCCTTGAAGAGTCTCTTAAATTCTAGGAAGTGCTCGCCTTCAAGACCACCTAATACTTCAACATACTCCATGGGAAGTTTGAAGGGAGCGGCTGTAGTGGTATGCCCAGCGTTAGCTACGTCCAATACACGTTCTCAAACCAAGAACCCACCTTCAAACCCAATGTTTCCCGGCGAGTTGCTAAGCATGAACCCAAAGTCGATGTGCACGAGATGCCCGTCACGGTCCAAAAGAATGTTTCCGTTGTGTCGATCCTTGATTTGCAAGAGATAAGTTATGATGGAGTATGCTTGATGGGGGCCATTAGGTCGACTCGTTACCCCACTGATGATGAAAGTCTTCTTACCAGCCAATGATTTTGCGAAATTCCGTTGCGCCCTAACGAACTTCGATGAAGCCGGATCGCCGTATGTCTGAGGGTTTCCATGTGAGCGAATGGCCCGTTCTTTTGACGGGCGGACTTACGGAAACAAAATAGTCGTACAGGGTGACGGGACGGAAGTTTCCTTCAGCGAGCCGCCGTGCGTATACAGTCTTCTTGATGGAATGTATTGACACGCTGTCCGTGATAGTTTCCACGAGACCAGAGTTGTTGCCGGTGACCAGAATCCTGAAGCTGCGTTGAAGCGAATAAGTCGCAATATCACGTCGCCAGATTCAGGACAGCACGTACTAGCGAACCCAGCAGAGTACATTTTCCTGTTTCCATATTTTCTCAAACAGCTGGATCAGCTGGACGGCTAGTTGTTCCTGGCGCAAGTCGCCGCCAGTTTTCACAATAACCGAAACACACTGGGCCACAATATCTTCGTTAGTTACTCTGAACAAAGAAACCATTGCATCTGAACTCACATCCCAGTTGGCGAGGTGTCCGTATGGGGAGCCACTCCTTATCCTAGCTTTCTTCGCGGCCCAGGACTCTCTGAAAACCACGGCTGAATTGTATCTTTAGCATGTCGCCAGCGCCATTCATGTAGAATTTGTGACTACGAACCAGATGGATCGGCTTTATTCAGCTCTCGTCGCACGATGCTCTCATCCTCTGCTGTCTTCCCTCCGGGGGTGTCGCGGGCCAGGGGTAAGCTGGGGCCATCCACTCTTTCCTGCATCCTCTGCATGCGTTCCTCCTCAAGTGAAAGCATCTCCTGCATTATGCGTTCAGTTATCGCGGCTACTTCAGATGGCTGAAGTTTCATTTTCATTTGGGGAGGTGCTGAAGGATTTCCTGAGTCTGAAGCCCTCGAGGTGTAGGCTCCGGCTACGGCTCCGAGTATCCAACCTTTTCCCGGAAGCCATCGAAGTGGACCCGTGCCACGTGCTGCGGGCGCTGGAGTCCCTGCGTCCCCGGATCCGGATAAAGCCTCTGGAGGCTGAATGGTTGTTACGGGTTCTTTGACAAGATTGGCGTTTAATTGGGCGAGCATTGAGGCAGCTGTCCGCATACGTTCCGAATATTCATCCATGGTCAAATCTTGGGACGCAGATGAAAATCGACCATGCTCCTGAGCACCATCGGGTGACACGTCGCTGGAAACGCGGCCACTGTTTGTACCGCTGGGTGAGGCGGGTGAAGAAGCGGCCCATGTCTTCATCTCCAACATTTTGTTTTTCGGCTTGGGCGGTAAAACAATAGACTCGGATAGGTCAGCCTCCTGAGTCTTTATGTTTACTCCGTAGATTTGTTCCACTAAATCCATTTCCTCGTCGAGCTCGAGTGACGGCTCGTGTGGTGTCGGTGGGATAACATCGCCAATGACCGGTGCTTCTTGCTCTGCATTGGTAGCAGCATCGCCGTCGGTTCCATCAATCGGAGACAACACAACTTCTGGTCCGGAGGTGGGGGCGTTGTTTTCTGGCGGCCGCCGAGCACCTCTCCGGAAGGACGGGGCGCGACCTAACGACCCCTTATTACCCGACTTCGACGGTGCTTCCGCCTCCGTAACAATTTTGGTCAGAAGGTCGCGGTTAGGCCGCTTCGCAGGATCAAAGTCCAAATCATTGTCCAGAACTTCCATTATGAGCAGGTAGGGTGCTCGCTCTGCCGAATTCAGCACCACACTCTCGCCAGGGGGGATACGGACGATGCGGTGGTGGCCATGAGACTTTGGCGAATCCGATGCCGTGCACCACATCGGCATGCAGACCTTAAAGTCCGGTGTTAGCTTTGCTGAAATGAGTGCTGTCTAAGTAGCGTACCTCGGCAGGGAGACTGTTATTTAACGCAGTCAGTTCAGCTCTCAAAGCACTGACCTGAAGACGGTTATCGAATCAGCACTCCTCTATCGGCTCAGCAGATCTTATTTCACGTACACGAGCCGGTTTGGGAACCACCAGTAGACGATTAGATATACTCTCTAGTCCCTGGATGAAGTTGACCTCGGATCGACTGTAATGGCTTCGCAGTAGCTGCTTCTGATACAATGGGTCGTATTTTGACAGTATTGGCGCAGGCGCACTTGAGGACCGCGGAGGGGGAGAGCGAACAGGTACGGAGGGTGTGGAAGAGGATGGCGAAACGTAATCGAGCTGACCAAACGGATCCATCGTCCGAGAAGACTTGGGCTTTGGCCCAAAGAGCTGCAGCTCCGGAGTCGTTTGAGCTGCTCTCGCACTTTCACTGAGCTCCGCGGACCTAAGAAGTTCGGCCACGGGTCGCGGGACGTCAAGAGATGCCGATGGAGGCTGTGAATCGGCTTCCGCATCGTCAGAGTCGTCGAAGGCTAGGCTGGTTGGCGTGTCTGTCGTTGCAGACGGCTCGGCGGTCTTCCCAATAGGCGAGGATGGGTCCAGTTCATCCGACCCACCCAACACGGCCGTATCTACTCCTTCCGCGACAATTCGTCCCTGGTCTACGGCCCATCTACCAACAACGCTTGTCATGGCAGGCATTCCGGGTGCTCCGGCGAGTACACATCCAATCCCTGCAATTGCCGGGCCAAGGTGCGGCTTCACTTTCTTCTTCCAAAAGCGCGAACCTGGCCTGCCTATGACGGCTGGAGATTTGTAAGGCGTTGAAAGCGTGGTTGGTGGAGGGTCACCGAAGATGATGTCTTGGCATCGATTCAGCACTCGATGGCATATTGCGAAAGATGGTGATGTTCGCTGAGCCGGTAAAAGGTCGTGAAGGGATGCTTGACAGTTGAAGAGAGTCTGCAAGCGAGTAAAACTTAGATCTTAGCAATGGACCAGATGTAGAGGCCCTTACAAACATGGCAATATGCGTCGAGCGCTCGGCCGTCTCTAGCACGAATGTCTCGAGCGCAATTGACTGAGAAGGCCGTGTAATTAGAAGATGACTATCGAGCATCATGGTTGAGTACACTTCTGGGTCGCGTACTGTAATCCGTGAGCTCACCATATAAATCCCCAAACGTCCACCAGGTCAGCGATCGAGAACTCGCGGAGCCGGTTGGCCAGGTAGTGCGAGATGCCGATATTATCAGCATAAAGTCTCAAGTATTGCAAAGCGACATGCACAGAGAAGAAAGAAGGTGATAGAAAGAGTCGGAGTAGCAGAGCATGGTTCATGAAGGCGGCTGGATGTTGGTTAGACTACGCTGAAGGATACCGAATGCCGAATGTCAAATGCCTCGCAGAGTTATTATAGTCGTCAAAAAGGTTGGGAGATGCTTGGTGCGCTGATGCTGTGAGGTATTGTGAGTAGAAAAGGGTATAACTTCCGATGGTTGCTTGAGTGACAGGAGACGCAGACTCTGAGCCTAGTGGGCCTCAGTCGACGTTGGAAGGCGCGCCGATTCACCCAATGAGATTATGTAAGCGGCGGGCACCACGGCAGTGCTCGATGGAAAACATGAAGAGTTGGGTTTCATTAGTCATAAGACTCAAAAATACAGTCATCCGGTATATTCTACAGTCGAGTCCTTTCAAGCATCCGGTGGTCTCGCAAAATCATAGATGCTGCTTTCTCCCCCGTGGCATACAGAGTTGCCTGCCCATATTTGATCAGGAACATTTTCGAAAACTGGAACTGAGTTGATATCATACCTGAGGATGAGAGCTGAAGTGGATCGGCCATATACTAGCGTCTGCCACACGCAGGTTCGCGACGCCATAGACCTTCAGGTCAGGCCCAACAACCCCTTTAGACGAACACGGAATTAAGCCCTCTAGACGAACCGGCGAAGTTTCTTAACGTACCTCCATGCTCTCTCAGCATCATGCTAGCCGTCCCAATGGGATGGTGCGCGGTCTCTAGGTTTCGCTTAATGTAATCTTCTAGCGCCGCGTCGTCCCTTAGAACGGCTGGGGATGGATCCGTCTGAGCCACGATCATGGAGGCGAGGGGTTCAGTGCGCGCGAGATGGGCAGCGAAGCGGACAGCCGCCATCATCAGCTGAAGGTCTGCGCGGTTCGTCAGGTACCCGGGGTCGATTGTGGGGTGTCGCTTGGGGTCGCTTGAAGAGGCGTGCTGAAACGAACACGGAATTCAGATGCAAAGCAGCTTTCGGAATAGGATGAAACCGGCTCACAACGTAACCTCGTGAAAATGGGTGCATGACCAGAGCCAGGATCGACAGGTACGGAGTGTCCGGTTTGGGCTTACTTGAGAGCAAAGCACAGAATTGCGGAACGTGCATAAACCTGTGCATAGGTCCAGCCCGGAGAGTGAGCCAAACCTTTCTGATACTCCGGGACAGGTAACGCCTCACTCTAAAGAACCATGATTCGGGTCGGCGTACCACTTCTTTTGCATGCCGAACAACACATCTTGGGCCTTTCGCATTTTAGAGTCGGAATAAGAAGCAGCCTCGAACCCTTCGATGGCATCGTTCAATATTTTCTTGACCCGCTCTGCTGGTACTGCTGCTCCGATAGGCAGCACCGAAAACGCCGAGTGGATAGAAGCATACTGGCCCTTACCGGTTTTCTTGCTGTGCCATGAGGCCTTGAATCAGCTGAAATTGTTTTCCAGACCCGTAGTCTTAAACGTACTAGAGTTCCAACTCCTTGGCGGCAAAATCGGGATCTAGGAGCATGTCACCGGTGACAATTCCAGGTCTGAGTTCGAATGATAAGGGTACGAGAAGGTGATCCTAAAGAGGGTTGCTGGTATTAGCCATGAGACCGCAACGCTGAGCCTAGAGTGTCGTCGAGCATACCTGCAGATTCTCTCCCACTCCCGGAAGATGGACGAGGGGCGTGACACCCAGCTTTTGCAAATGTTTCGGGTCGCCGATACCTGGATTCAGACCACGACGTCATGCTCACGGTCAGGCTCATCATATGGACGATTCGACCGCTTTTCTCACCAGAAAGCTCCAAGATCTTCGGAGTTTCGTACGATCCGGCGCAGATGACGACTTCCTTGTACGCGCGCAGAACTTCAACCCGTCCATTTCTCTCGTATTGAACTGCGACGGCCACCAAAGCGGCCGAGTCGTTCTGGAATGGGCTGTTTCCCTCATTGCCTGACCCCAAAATGACTTTATGGACGAGCGCGCCGTCAATCAGTTGGATTCTGTCCGCCTGACTTCTGTAATAAGCCTAGAAGACGGAGATACACGTAAGAGAACCAAATATAAACCAAAGGAACGTTCGTCTCACAGTAGCCGAGGAATTTCTCTTGGAAGTCCGGGGGTCTATTGACGTCGAGAGTGTGAATACGCCCACATTGTTTCCGTTGCACTATCCGAATGGACCGGGTCAGATACCGAGTCCATAGCTCGTAATGACACCTTCTTACACTGTCCGGGTTGGTCGGCACTCCCAGGTTATTAAGAGCTTTGAAGAATGGGACATGGCTGTCGCCCAGCCAAGGCACGAACCCTCGTCTCAGAGGGCCAGAGGAGCCGTGGTACGCTGGATCAAACGTTGCGCCATGTTCCTGTGCCCGGGCTTTGGAATCTGGGGCAATTACAGTTTCCGATGCCTTGAAGTGGGGCAGAAGATCGTCCCACCTCCAGTCTTTGCCATTTCCAAGCGTCTCCGATATCTCTGACAGCCGAATTTCAAAAAGACTAAAGTCAATACCCCCACCGCGGGGTCTCGGAGTAAATCAAGGGAATGTTCTGGATCCTAGAACGCACCGTCATATTCTTCCTTTATGCAAAAAGATAGAAGCACAATGATCAGTCAACGAAGGGGTCCTCGAGCTCGGAGAAACACAAATATTTTGGCTCCTCTGAGTATGAATAAACGTACCTTGGAAGCTCTTCCCCATGTCATTGAGTTTATGACTGACGTTCCGCCCAAGGCTTTTCCCCGAGGGAGCGGAACCTTTCTACCTCCAAGACCGGGTTGTGGCAGGGTCTCCAATCTCCAGTCCAGGACTTCGTCTCCGAGAGTCTTGCCAAAATTTCCGGGAATGTCGACGCGGTCGTCCCCGATAACGTGGTGCCCAGCCTCAATGATCGCGACTGAGGCGCCGGATTCGGCTAACCTGGGGCATATTCCCATATCAGCTTTGAGACAGCGATCATTGCCAGAAGGTCCCGGATGTACCTAACGGCGACGACACATCCGGTGGTTCCTCCACCTTGGGGAAAGGAAGCCAGGAGCGTGAGCGCTAGAGCTATGTTCGGAGTTTGAAGGCCATGCTCACCGATGACAATATAGTCCACTGTGTTCGACGTCATCCTTTCACGCTGAGGATGTACCCTAAAAGCTTTAAGGATGAAAACGGAGAAAGCGGAGAGATAAGTGCTGCGGGAGGTTTCGGACGCGTAGTAATTATAAATAAACTGGACTCACCAGGCGGGGGGTACTTTTTCCGATATGGGGCGGTGTATGGCGTGCTCCGCTTGGGTGAGCATCAGTCGATGGGTCGATACACAACCCGACGTAATTCCCTGATGCATCGTGGCACGTCCGCGGAGTACGATTTTTGACGTCGCGGTCGTGCCCCATCCATATTAAGGTGGAAAGCACCAGACCCGGTTAAAGCGGAAGAGTAAGCCGAGGGGTGGGAAAAGCGGTGGACCTGGGTGTTGGCTTCCGAGTTCGTGGGAGCAGCCCTGCTGACCTCATCCTTAGCCTTTCTCTGAAAAACACAGCACCAACTTGTGCCCCTTTGCCTGATCCTTTCTGCCACATCACCCGGCGGGAGATGCTGTCCTGACTTCTTATCGCCAAGGTCCAATGGGATGTACTCCTCCGAAATTGTATACGACGAAGGAGTCCTTTGTCGTTAAGGAGAGGATGTTGACGGCCCGCTGAAACGCCTCTCACAGCGAATCATCGCCGCTTTTCCCCTGCCGAAACTCTGCTTCAAAACCAGCGAACAGTCAAAATCCCACCCACCGACGACCCATCCACAAGTCACCCAGGACCCACATCTCGCTACTCGTGTTCATTAAATCCCCTCCAATCAAGCATTTGAGCAGATCTACCTCAGTTAAATACTACCTCGGCAGATTACCCTTGCTATCAACCACAGAAGCATATCTCATGTCCCGAGCATCTCTAAGTTTCGATGACCCGTTCGAGAGATTCTTGCGACCGCCTCCTGGTGAGACTCCAGAGGAAAAGGCCGCTCGCCTCGAACAAGAAGAAGAAGCAAAACGGATCAACGCCGAGATCGAGGAGGCTTTGAAGGCCGAGCGAGCGGCCTCGAAGAGACGTCGAGCTCAGGAAGTCTCCGTTCTCCTGTTAGGTGAGTCTCGCCCCCCCAGACCCTAGCCTGCGGGCGATACGATGAATCTCACCTCGACTGGTGTCGACCTTCAACTCCGGTCGCCTAGGGCAAGAAGCGTAGGTTCCCCCTCCTCCCCATTATGGTCTCGAACGTCCCCGAGCCTGAACGACGTTCCCCTTTTCTTTTTTACGCCCCATACCTCCTTTCCCTTCCGCTTATTGCACACGTTCAGGTCTGGCAAGACTACCACCCTCAAACAGCTTCTTCTCAATTTCTCCGACACCGTCTTCGCGGAAGAACGGGCAAGTTGGAGGGCCGTCGTCTTCCTTAACGTCATCACTTCCTTCAAGACTATTCTCCAAGCTTTAGCGAAGGAATTCGAATCTACGTCAGATAACCCTCGCTCCCCCGCGGATGACTTCGTGATTCAATTGGATGGAGGCACCACCGCGAGATTTGCAGAGATGAAGATGCGACTTTCACCCGTCCTCCATATTGAGTCCACACTCGTGCGGAAGTTAAACGGAGGGACCGATTGGCCCAATACCGAAAGTGGCAGTTCGTCATCGCAGCAGCCGACAGAAGTTAGCGTAAGGGGTCAGGCGTGGAAGAAAGCATTCCAGTCCCATCGTCATCAGTCTGCAAAAGCAAATGCTGGTGATGGAATTGATTGGGATGACCGAGAAGATCCGGGAGGTGGGCGAATTACGAGGTGCCTCGACTTTACTTTTTCAAGGCTAACCTCTATACTTTACGTTTTTGCGTCAATAACAGTGATCCTGAACGCATGTAGAAACGAGATGATGGCTCTCTGGAACAACCAGAGAGTGCGAGACGTCCTAAAGAGGCAGAAGATTCTCCTCGAGGATTCGGGATTGTGCGTAACTTGTGTCTTGTGCGTCATATAGCTCGGCCCTGACGATCCTGTGCTCTTATTTTATTTTCGGTCGCGTCTTCACCCCCTTATCTTTACGACATGCAGCTTCCTAGACCAGCTCGACCGAATAACAGGCCGTCGGTACGTTCCGACCGATGATGACATTCTCCGTGCCCGACTGAAGGTACGCGCGCGCGTCGGAGGGCTGGGACCTCATTCTCCCACTCTAATACGCCCCTGCGTCGGACGCACAAAGCCGCTAATTACCACGTCTCTTCTGTCCGTAAACCTTGTTCTAGACTGTTGGAGCCTCGGAACATACTTTTACCATGACAAGTGGGCCTGAAAAGGGCATGACATGGAAGATTTATGACGTCGGAGGTTCCCGGACTCAGCGCCCATCATGGGCGCCATTCTTTGACGATGTGGATGCCATATTGTGCTTGGCGCCGATAAGCGCTTTCGACCAGACGATGACAGAAGACAAGAGGATTAATAGGTGAGTTTCGCCCTCGGTTCGTTCCGGCTAAGCGAGCATGCGTTCAACTCAGTACGCCGTTCCTGCATTAACCTTGGCCACAGGCTCGAGGATTCAATCAACCTCTGGATCGAACTGTGCAGCAATAAGATTCTGGCGAAGGTTCCGTTGATCCTGTTCTTGAACAAATGCGACTTATTGAAGGCCAAACTGGAGTCTGGAGGTGAGCTCACAAAATTGGCGCTTTTTGGTCCCGTCTCTTCGGGCTTCGCCGTCATATACATGCCCCTCCGATTGTGTCGGAGGCCGTGGCTGCGTATTCGGGACGGACCTTACGGGACTCACGTTACTGACCGGCCCTTTACCTCCTCCTTTCTTGACGCCTCGTTAGTTTCCGTCAAGAAGTATGTACCATCCTATGGAGACCGCAAGAACGACTTCCCTACAGCATCCCAATGTGAGTTATCGGCGGAAGCCTTACCTTCGCCGCGGCCGCCTATAAGTTTATTGTCCCTGTACTGAACGATGGCCTCTTCTCATATTCGACTCCACTCATTTAACGCATTTCATTCTTGATCAACCTATCCGTCGCTCTTCTTTTTACAATATCGATGGGATGGCCGCCCCTCCAACCTTCCAACGACGATCTTCAACCCTGGGTAATCTTTTTTATTGTCCCTCGACCCTAAACCGACCCTCGGCGTGTCTCCCGCAAATCGTCGTCCTCGCCCTCCCCTCGTCAACCTCGATCCCGATCGGCGATACGCGATTTTGACCCTTCGGTTGCTATTCCACCCTCGTTCATACAAACGCGGAACTTCGAAACGAAAAACAAGACTTCCAATCGAAGTTCGAGTACATTAAGAAGCAGCATTCCCCGTCGGACCGCGAGGTGTATATTCACTTGACTTCCATGACGGTACGTACTTTCTTCGTTTCAATCGCCGTTCACTTCCTTGTCCCTGTGGCGAAAAGGAGAAATAGCGCTAATTCTGCTCCACATATGTCTGTTCCTTGTCTTGGACCTCGACTGCCGATTACGGGGCAATGTTGTGTGTAACGTGTAGAGCCGTCAGAACATGGTGTCTATCTTATCGAGCGGTAGGTACTATGCCGAACACCGTCACCCTGCCCGCAGTGTACTGACTTCCTCGGTCATGACTGCCCATTCAGTGGTGAGTAATGCAACGCCGTGGACGCCTCGGCCTAGTTCATGTCCGTTCCTGCTTGGTTGCTGAGTGCGACATTGACCTCGGGTGCCTTTCTGTTGAATCCCTTAGCGAGACGTGATAACGGTTAGTGCACGTTTCTTTTGTTCCCTTGAATTTCTCCGGTGGCAGGGCTGTTGCGCTATTTCGCATGCCGACGAGGACCTGGTAGCAATGACTGACGCGGGTTGCCGTCCTTCCCTTTTTTTTTCCAGCGGTACCACCTGAAACAAATCAACCTGCTCTAATCCTGAAATGGCGCCCGGGCAACGCCACAAAATGGCACGCGAGGGCTTCTCCCAAAGAATTGGTACCCAATAAATTATTGTTTTGTTCGTCCACTTGCAGAACATACATGATGGAGAGGGGTGTTACTAGTTCGTAGTTCGGGGTTGGGGGATGAAAGGGAAGAGAGAGACACAGCAGAGAGATTATGATATTAACTACAGGGAGAGTTCCAAGACCCCAAGAACAGACAGAACGAAACAGAGAGAAATCGGAATTTGTACAGGCACATCTATAAAAATACTATTACGCGCGCGTGGTGCAGAGGGAAGTGGGCGAGTGCGGTAGGATGTGGTATCGTCGACATTGAAACGCCCCCCGGTCAACGGGGAGGGTTTGAGAGTGTGAGCGCGGGGACGTGAAAGGCTAAGGTAACTGGGCTGGGATAACTTAGTCGCGAGTCCGTTTCGTTGCTGTGGCGTTTACTCGTTAAATGGATTGTTGACTGATTGGGGGACGAGACAAAAGGCGGATCAGTCTGGCTGGGTTTCAATATCGGCTTTTCGGTTGAGCCTCACCTGGCGTGTTGGGTGTACCTGTAGCGAGGAACGCGGTGATGTTGGCCAAGCCTTCCTTCTCTGCATCGACGACCGTGCGTGTGGTCGAAGTACCCCAGTGCTGAAAGAGATTGAAAAGGGGAGGTAAAATCGTAAGGTTATGCTTGCATGTGGGTCTGGACGTAAGTGTACATACAGGTAGGAGGGTTGCCCGCTCGGACTTCATGAGGTACGGATGTACGAAAGGCTCCTTCTCGAACACATCGAGACCGACACGTGAGACGGTGCCATCCTCCATCGCGCGCACGAGGGCTTCCTCATCAATCACTGCAACGTGGGGCGCGGAGGTTACAACGGGGCATCTTCGAACGATTCAAGAACGGGTGTATTCACCTGAACCTCTGCTGGTGTTGACGATAAACATTCCCTTGCGCATCTTCGAGAATGTAGCATCGTTGAAGGTATGGCGCGATTGAGGGGTGAGCGGGCAGTGGATGGTGATGATGTCGGAGTACTGGAGGAGCTGCTCGAAGCTGACGTATTGAGCGCCGAATTCCTCTGCGCAGACACGACAAGGTTTAGCCATGAAGATCCTCTAATAGGATGAAAGGCAAGGTTCACCTTCGCGGGGTAATGGTCTTCTGTTGTGGTAGATGACCTGCATGCCAAACGCCTGGACCTGTTGGCAGACGAGCTATGGGGTCCGTATTTCCGTCAGCTTCTATGCTATCTCTCAAATGAAAAAGACGGGGATGTGGCCAACGCACCTTGCCGATTGTACCCATTCCAAGAATACCAACGACGACTTCGCGGGTGTCTGTGAGGAATCGGCCGGAATCGGGCGAAATGGGGGATGATCAGCCCCCCGCGCTCTCTGATGAGCCATTTTACCACCCCCAGACTTACCAGGCGTGGGTGTAAGACCGTCCCTCCACCCTCCTCTTCGAATTCCGATTTCGGCGTGACTTGCGGCGCGGAGGGTCTGGAGAATGAGCATGGTCGCGGTGGTCGCGGTAGGGCTGTCGCGGGTTCGCGGAAAATTGGAGTGAGATTATGGAAACCCGAAACAGAGGGAGCTTCGAGGGACGCACAAGGATACGGCCTTTGGGGTGTTTGAATAGAAGACCTGGTTGCGCTCGAGGTACTCGACTGCCACTGGAACGCGGATAAGCAACGGAGAAAGTGGAATTAGTGGATGGATCGCAAGGGGGGGGGGGACGGGATCAACCCATTACGCGCGTAAACAGGGACCGCGCGGGGGAAGGGGGAGAGGGATTTTTGGTGCTGGTGTCTGGGGACGTGGGGCAGGGAGGAAAACTGGCAACGTACTGTGATCGAAGCCGCAACCGATGCCTGAGACCAAAGACAGGTGGGGCAGCAAGGGGGCAAACACTTCTTCGTCAATGGGTTTCGACTTGAGGGAGCCGTCCATGAAGAACAGGATGTCGACCCGGGTCTCCTGCGCTATCCGCTTGATGTCCTTGATGATTTGCTGGCGCGAGTTGTTGGGGATGTACTGATAGACATGGACAAGGATATGAGTGTCCAACGTACGCCCCAACCCCGACTGGGCGACGGAGGAGACTATGTACCTTGATAGTGTGCCGCTGGCTCATGCGCTTGAGGTCGTCGTGGATGGCTTGCACCTCGCCAACGACGAGGATGGTCTTGGACAGCTGTGCTACGCTGGGCATTTGGGGACTTGGAGGATGAGAAGAGGAGGGGGGAGAGGTGGAGAGGGCGATTGGGGAGCTGAGGATGATGATGCTTTTCGGAGAGATGAAGGGCCTCTAAATAGTTTTTAGCATATTAGCGTTTAATGATGGTGAGATGTATTTTGGTTTGAGGCAGCGGAAGTGGCTGAGGGTACATCCAGAAGGGACCTAGGAGACCCAGAGGGACTCCGGGCGTCAGCGCGTGGAGAAACTCTGGGACGTTCCTCGGGTACCCAGCCACGTTCCACCACCCAAAATCACAACAACACACTAAACCCAACGACGATCGACCCACCACCACTTCTCCCTCGCAAAAATGGCCAATACCACAGTCCGGGGAGCCGTTCAGATCCACGGTGCCAATCCACAGGTCCGCTTTTTCCCTCTTGGAATTTGTCGCACCTCCATCCTAAACCCCCTCCGATATGGCAGTTCCTCGTCGAAAAAATCATCCGCACACGCATCTGGGAGTCCAACTACTGGAAGGAACATTGCTTCGCTCTAACAGGTCCGTAGGCCACGACACGAGGCATCACTCATGCAAACTTGCGCACTTACCATGCGGCCGTTTCCCTCCCTCCTGTCATTTAACACCGACTGTCGTTTGGGTCTTCTTAATGCCTTGCAGCTGAGTCCTTGATCGACAAGGCTATCGAGCTAAAGTATATCGGCGGTGTCTACGGCAATCAGCGGCCCACCGAGTTCATCTCGCTGTTACTCAAGCTCCTCCAGATCCAACCGGAAAAAGAGATTTTGGTCGAATATCTTTTAGTCGACGAGTTCAAGTGCGCCCATCATTCTTCTTCTTGTCCCTCTGACGGGGCGGCCTGCGATATACCGACTCACTGACGCGCGCCCGGTCCGCCTTTCCCTTTGGGCAGGTATCTCCGCGCTCTCGCGGCCATGTATATCCGGATGACTTTTCGGCCTGTCGAAGTTTTTGAGCTCCTGGAGCCGCTCCTGAAGGACTATCGGAAACTCCGAGTGCGGTCAATGGGTATGTCTCCGAACTTCCTATTACATCCGTCCAGCGAATCGGGGTGCCACCCGAGACATCCCCGCCGCCCGGTTGGGTTGGCGGCCGTCTCCCGTCTCCCTACCCTTCTCCCCCGCGCGCTTCCTTTTCCGATAAGTTTAAAATTCAAGGTCTCACTGATCGCATTTTGCTTATCTCTATATTTTTGTTTTTCCCTGGCTCCGCGTATTCCTTCCATTCTCGTCATTCCCCCCATTTTCTCCGTGAACCTGGGGCATCAACATTCATTCGTATATTTATTATTCAAACCACAACAAAAGCCGGATACACCCTCATCTACATGGACGAGTTCGTAGACCAGCTTCTCACCGAAGAGCGGGTCTGCGACATCATCCTACCTCGACTGACGAAACGAGAGGTGTTGGAGGAGACCGAAGGCCTGGCCCCGCGGTCTAGTGCTCTCCTCAAAGCGATGGAGGAGAGTGGAAGCGAAGACGAGGGTCAAGCCCGCGAAAGGAAACGACGGTCCAGCAGCAGGAGCAGCAGGAGTCGCAGTTCCAGCCGCGTTTCAGGAGACGGGAGTGTACGGCGGTCTCGTAGCGAGTCAGGTTCAGACCGAGGGCGGTATGTCTCACGAAGCCCGTCCCGTTCAAGGTCACGTTCAAGAGGCAGCTCTCCAACGGGTTCAGCGGCAAGGTATCGATCCCGTAGCCGCGATATCTCCCCAGACCGGATGCAGGAGGACTGAGGGCAGGAAAACACGGCCGGGCTAATTGCCTAAACGGGCCTGGGGATACGGCGCTGCGATGCCCCGGCCCCCCCCCCCATTAGGAGTTTGTGGCTCTCCGTCTTTTTTCTATCCTGTTCTTTTTGACCCGCTATTCTCGTATATTGCGGGCATTCCTTGTAGCCCTTATCCTACCCAAAATAAAATAAATAAATTGTATAGGCCGTACTTCGACATCGGCGGAACCCTGCAAAGTAAACTTTCGTGTAGGCAGGCAGCCTGAGCCAGAGGAATGGTAGTGTGGGCAAAGGCCTTGCGGCAGAGAAGCCCAGGGTGGCAGCGTCGTTTGTTGCATGCCTGCAAGACCCGCTTGCTCTTGGGTCGTACGTTTGGGCCTTTTGTTTCTGTGTCCTATCTTTCCGGTGTGCATTTTTGTAAGGCCTGAAATGTCTGCAACATGTCACCCGAGTCCACTCGAGTCCTTCCGAAATCCGACCGGACGTGCTTTCAAAATGCCGCAGAGGCCTCAAAACTTATTTCCAGTTTACGGGGTAGAGAAAGAGAAAAAAAAGCATCTGCTTGTAAAGGCCACGTTTCCTCTGTCCATCCGGAAGAACACATTGCGTAATGGAGGACCGATCAAGCGGAAACAATGACCTTGGGCAAGTTTGGAGGAGGGGAAAGCGCAGAGTGGAGGCAAAATACGGAAGCACTAACCTATCTTCTCTCGTCCTCTCCACCGGAGAGTGTGTGCGCGCGTCGCAGAGAATATTGATTGCATTTTGGGATGCAGTGCGCAAGGCGTGTATCGATAGATGGACCGAGGGAGCAGAGACTACTGCGAGGGTGGGTCCTTATCTTGAACCCAAGCCTTGCTTCTGTCGGAAACCCGCGAAGGTCAACAGATTTGGACTAGGGTTTTTTGGTTACAAAGGACAGAGAGGGGGGGGACGGGGGAAAGGCACGAGCCTTGACTTGGCCTGCCTAACACCCACCCAACCCACCACACCTACGTATGCGTGGCCAGGAGGCAGGGGGAGGGGTAAGAAGCCGTTATTCCCAAGATACAGGTAACGATGATAGATCGACACCAATGAAGCGACGTTTGTCCGTGGCAGGAGACGTGCATGCCGCGAAGGCAATCGCGCGATCCATCGGTTTTATTTTCATTTTTGCGCGTTTTCTCGGAGTTCTCCAGCTCTAAACGCTTCTGGCGAAGGGGGAGTTTCGGTGGCTGTAAGCTAAGGCCTTGCTTATTGACCCTGCATAACACTCACATTGCCGAAGGTAGCAGGTTTGGTATAGCTCGGTGGGACGAGGTGGTATTCGGACTCCCAAGTTGTGGTGCCACTGGTGCCTTACCGTGACCTCCACCGGCCTGTCCCACGCCGCGGATTCAGGTCACTGAGGCCAACTTCATATTCACGAACTCCAAGACCAGGGTGGCGAGAATGACCGCTCAGAACTGAACGACGGGCGCTTCAGACAAAAGTGACAAGCGCGAACCGACTCGAAGTCCAGCCCCTTATGCATGCAGTGCGACCCTTCCTTCGCCACGAGCGCCCGAACAAGTTCAGCCAATCTGAGTTCTACTACCATAGGTTCAGTTTGCTCGAGAGTTCTAGGACTGGGATTAAATTACTTGTTCACACTTGACACCTGCCCGTCGATCGAGGGTGAGACAAGGGACGGATCAGCTCATTAGTCTGACCAAGCCCAAGTCGCGACAAAGCGCTGGCGCCCCAGACCAGTCATTTTTAAGTTTGACACCACCGAATGGTATCGAATGGTTGAGGCTGTGGAGAAGAAGATCATCCACCTGCCCACTTGGGTGCTTATATTGGGGCACGCCACGGCCACAGGTCGTGGAGAAGGGCTCAATGCACGTGCGGGGAGGGCGTAGATAAGGGGCATTTCTTCCCGGGAAGTGCTCGCAAAGTCCGAAGGTCCAGAATGTGCCCGATGGATGGAGGTGTGGGGTCTGGAGCGGTGTATTGTATTGCAAGAACAAACAGAAAGTGGTATCCCGATGGCAAGACTAGGCATCACTTCTTAAGCCGCCTCCTCTCTGCGCGTTGTAACTGTAAATCAAATCAGGAAGTCAGCCCATGAGATACTGGAACGAAGAAGCCCTTAGAACGAATTAAAGTCTAGACTTTACCTTTCTGCGTTTCTTGTAGCTGTACGAAAAGAGGTAGAAAGGTTAATGAAACCGATCCAAAGTACGGGTCACAAACTGAGCCCAGAAGATTGCTTACCGATGCTTGTTCATCTTCTTCCGTCGCTTCCGTTTGACACTATCCATCTCCGCCACGAGTTCCTCCTTCGCTCCGAGTTTGGTCATGACTTCGGCCCATTCCAAGGTCGGTCCGACCTTCTGCATAACCAACGATCGGGCCAACAGCCTCGCCGCGTTAACATCGGCTTCTGGATCTTCTAGAGCTTCCGCTCCAAGAGTATTTGCCGCCGGCTGGGTAGTCGTCTGGAGCTGCTGCGCCGGTTCGAAGAGGGTCCCCACGGGCTGCGATAGGAGAAGCATCGGTCTATCAAGAGCAAAGAAGTTATGGAGATGTAGTGTAGGTAAATTAGGGGCAGGATGGAATGCTGGAACGTTTGAGCCCATTCCGAAGGCAGCCTTCATTGCCTGGGACGGAGTTAGATTAGGCTCTGGCTGGACAGCCTGTGCCGACGGCGACGGCGGGGATGCAGTCGTGCTGCCCTCGGAAGTCGCAGTGCTAGATGCTTCCAAGGACTTTGGTTTCACATCTGGGCTGGAAGGGGCTGAAGCCTTCTTTTTGGTAGCACTAGTGACCGCAGGTTTCGCGATGGAAACTTTCGGCGGTTTGCTGGCGGAGATGTATCCACCGCTTCCAGACTTGCTGGAAATGAAGGAGTACGCTCGCCTTGATGGGGCCGAGCGTACTGAGGGTAAGAGACGAGGCAGGAGGGCCATCGTGGTGGATTGGCACGATGGGCAGGCGAGGTCGACGTTGAATGGCGAAATGGACCAGTCCGAAACTAACCGCGGGAAACCGACTCTCCCGATTGCGTACGCCCGCGCTTACGAGGTCTCTCTTAACTCCCAACCACCGCTTCGATACATACATACAGCACAGAATGAGCATCAATCTTAGGTTAAGACACCCTAAAGGTGTCAGTACAGTAACTGTCAACCCTGAAGCTCCCATAACGGAGCTCCAGCAAATAATATTCTCCAACACCGAAATCTCCCCCTCGCAACAAGAGCGTGAGCCTCCCTCGGTCATCCGAAGTATCTGTACCCTCTGACACCGCATCCATTAGTGAAAACTGGATACCCGCCGAAACCGTTAACAGTAGAACCCCAGCTCCTTGTAAGCTCCTTGGGCCTCAAGAATGGAGACCAGCTTATCGTCACGGCAAGCCCTGCTTCCAAGTCCACCGTAACAACGTCAGTGGCAAATCAAGCCTCCACTGCAGGTCGCCAGACACCCAACTTCAGTGCTCCTGCCCTCCAACCTCGACTGGACCCCAGGCAGGAGAAACCATCCGATGCCTCCGTGCAAACGCGTGAAGGCACCCTCGTGCACCGGGTATGCGTGCCGGCCCTCTCTCACTCTCATCCTCTCCGGTTCGATTGCCCGAACCGGTCCCGTCTTTTCATTCACTGCAACGTCTCCGTAATGCTGGGTCTTGGAAACTCAACTGCTCCCGTTTGGGTTCTTCTGTTTTCTTTCGTTTGGGCAAATAGGTCGTCCCGGATGACAATTCGTGCTTGTTCTCTTCGATCGGTTTGATATTCGAGCAAGATATGAACGTCGTTCCCCGCCTGCGACAAAGTGGGTACAAATCCTTTTTTTCCATGTTCTCCGAGCCTACCTTCTCGTAACGATTTTTTTTTGGAAATGGAAGAACTGACTGAAAGTCCATCCATTGGAACTTCTTCCTTTCTCCGATGTCAGTTGTCGTGGACGCAATTCGGAAGGATCCCGACAACTATTCCGATGCCTTCTTAGGGTACGTGTCCCTCTCCTTAATTATCCGTCGTGGCTCCAAGGTTTCAACCCGATGCGGACGGAAGGAGTCTCTCCTTGCCCTCAGACAGAACGGTCCATGCTGAGAATCGAACCCTTTGCCTTCTTCTCCGCTGTTTTGTGCTTCCTTAGGCAACCACGAGATAATTACATCAAAACCATATCCAAACCTTCATCGTGGGGGTACGTCACATTGCATTCATTCTCACGACCGCAATATATTCACTCGGAGGGGCACGCTCCGTTGTGAATTTTGCGTTATTTACAGCGGGGCGATCGGTGAGCTCTGCTTCTCCTGCCATACCGCTTTCACTGCCATCCACCGTCGTTGAACTCTGACTTTCTTTGAAAACCGTACCTTAGAACTATCGATTTTCGCAAAATATTATGCCACGGAGATATCGAGTTTCGATATTGAGACTGGACGATGCGATAGATTTGGAGAAGGGCAGTACGATAATCGGCAAGTACCGTCGCTCAACTTTGCGTCGGCGAACCAAATTCTGAAGGCACGATGCGTCCTCGGTCATTGATCTACTTTAGGGCCATCCTCCTATACTCTGGCATTCGTGAGGACTCATCCGCGTCTTTTTGAACGCGCACTGGTGTCTGACATCGCTTGATCTCGCTGCAAAGACTACGACGCTGTGTCGCTCACACCGGTGCCAGATGCCCCGCTAGATTTCCACACGACGATTTTCCCAGTCTCCTCCGAAGCGATTATGCAAGGTGCCGCTCAGATGGCTGCCAAGCTCCGAGCGATGAAAGCGTACACCAACACAGCAACGTTTGACCTCAAGTGCGAGGTAAGAGACAGTTTAACGGTACCCTCTTTCTCCTATCTGACAGCTGCCATAATCTCCTTTCTCGATCATGATCCGTGCTTGGAATTGCGGCAACTCACATTCTCCGTCTTTATTACTCAGCGATGCGGGAAAGGGTTGAAGGGAGAGAAAGAGGCACGGCAGCATGCTGCTGAGACAGGTCATGCCGAGTTTGGGGAGTATTGAGAAGGCGACATCTAATCATTTAAAATCTTGAAATGCATTCATGTTGGACCGGATTCAGTGGTCTGGGCGATCAAATCCGCACGAGCGCAATCGAGTGGACGAGAATCCCAGCATTACCTCCCTCTATTCAATTCAAAATTCGTAACAAAAAAGGTCGGACAGCTGGACAAGGGAGGGACATATGATGGCGTGACGAGAACATTTATGTGTGGCGGTTATACTGAAGTGGAGAAGGAGTGAAGGGCGGGAAGAATTATGAGGTCTACAGATCTCGGCACAAACATCTAGAGGTCCTCGTCGTCATCGGGAAGGGGAGCAGCAGCGGCCTGTATGGGGAGTTGGATAAAGTTAGCTAAACAACGCCCACGTGAGCACAGAGTGTAAGTGACAAACAGCATTGAAAGCGGCTTCCATCTCCTTCTTTTGCTCGTCGGTGAGGTTAACCTCTGGCGGTGCGAGAGCGGGAGAGGCGACAAATTCGAGGTTGGGGTTGCTGAAGGAGAGGCGAACAGACTTCAGGACATCAAGAAGCACTTTTAATCAGGATAGAACTTACCCGACGAGCTTCCTAGCCAACCACAAGAATGGCTTCTCGAAGTTGTAATTCGATTTGGCCGAGATTTCGAAGTATTGCAAGTTCTTCTTGCGGTGGAAGGTGACCGCACCGGTCTTGATTTTACGTTCCTAAGAGTCAATGTTTTCTGGTGAGTCGACGGAGCCTCCGAACCACTCGCTCCCGAAATACCGTACCTTCACATCGACCTTGTTGCCACAAAGGACGATGGGGATATGCTCGCAAACACGCTCAAGATCACGGTGCCAGTTAGGCACGTTCTTGTAGGTGATCCGGGATGTTACATCGAACATAATGATACCGCACTGGCCCTGGATATAGTAGCCATCACGGAGACCACCAAACTTCTCCTGTCCTGCAGTATCCCACACGTTGAAGAGGATAGTACCGAAGTTGGTGAAGAATTGGAGCGGGTGAACCTCGACACCGAGAGTGGCTGGAAACCAGAGGCAAAAGGGGAAGCGCGCATGTCAACACCGACGTTCCAGACGCATAGAAATGTCGCAATAGAAGGTAAGGGGACTTACCGATGTATTTCTTCTCGAACTCTCCGGTCAAATGGCGCTATGAAAGGAGCAACACGGTGTTGAGTCAGTCAAGACGTCAACGGAACCACAATGGGACTTTGCATCGCGAGGAATCGGTGAAACAATGTCTACCTTGACGAAGGTGGTCTTGCCAGTTCCGCCGTCGCCGACTGAAGGGTTCGATCAAGGGCGATCGCGTCACGCAGGGGACAGCAGGGCAAGTCGGAAAAGTTGTCATAACATTCCTGGTCAGCTTTGCAACACTTGAGCGTGTCTTGACGCGACTGAGCTTACCAAGAACGAGCTTGAATGTAGGAATAGTGGCAGCGGTTGCGTCGGCCATAGTTTAAGAGGAAGATGGGATGGGAGGGTAAGGTGGTTGAAAGTACGCGTTCTGAGTGGTGAAGGTGCTCGAGGAAATTTCCCAGTCAACACGAGAATCGAAAAACAAACGATGCGCTATATAGCGAGAGAGTATACACAGCAACACCACGCGTTTGCAGCGTTGCCCCTCGACATCTCCACGAAATACGAGGGAAAATAGCTACAGAATACTGGAGATAGCTACCGAAAGAAGTCTGGCACGATGCGCTAGACAGTGGGGTTACTTGGGAGACTCCCAGCGGCTGAGCTTGCGCTGCTCACGCGAGCAGACTTTCTCATCGCTGGACGGATCGGTTCTTCGGTGTTCAGCCCGATATATACAGAGAGTAGCACGTCTGTAAGAGTCGTGATTGAACCTAGGAGCTAGAACAAGATTCAGTGTCGGGGCTCCTCCATAGTCGAGAACAAAGTGAAGCGATTATTCAGAGAAAAACCTAGCCAGCGGCCAGGAGTACGATTAAGCCGGTTTTGAAAGCATCCTTTCTCCGAGCCCAAGAGCTCGAGAAAGTCATTTGGCCCCGGCATATCTCATCACAAGAAGGTGTCTAAGGATGTACACTTACTGCCAAAAGCTTCCAGATTCCAAAGTCTTCCCTCCTTGGCGAGTAGCACCTCGTTTAACCCCTATCATCTTCAAGTTACCTTATTGCATGAATGAGACCTAAGCGAGAATGTTTAAGAACGGACAAGAACATGGTGGTGGGCGAGACAAGACGAAACAAAACGGAAGTACGATATAACAAATCGGCACCAACAACGCGTAGCTCTTTTCAGCCTTTTCCTTCCTCAGCATGTCCTCGGTCGCAATACCTGGGTTTCGCCCGTTACCACTGAGCATCGCTCAGGTAAACCTCTCAGCGGTCCTCAAATGTGGCCAATCATTCCGCTGGAGATCTTATCCCCTGGATACCCCCGCCCCAAAATCTGACCCAGCAGCCGAGGCCCCTCCATGCGAGTGGCGGCTTACTCTCGACGACCGTGTCGTATGCTTGCGCCAAACTCCATCCACTCTTTACTATCGGTCTCTATATCCTTCATCACCTTTGGTTGAAAACGAAGAAAAAGACGCGGCGACATTGACGTGGCTCCGGGATTATTTTCAGCTCGATATTGACCTGGAGAACCTATACAAAGAATGGAGCCAAAAAGATCCCATTTTCAAAGGCGTAAAGGAAAGATTTTCTGGAATCCGAATGCTGCGCCAGGATCCTTGGGAGAATGTTATATCGTGCGTTCGACTTTTTGCTGAGTGGTTTAGCCTTGCAGTCCCGTTCCTCTGACGCCAATCTGCTTCGTCGTAGCTTCATTTGCTCCCAGAATAATCACATTTCGCGGATCTCAAGCATGGTTCAGAATCTATGCATCCACTTCTCTCCCGCACTCTTGGTTGTTCCAGCCGATGAAGCAAGCCCAGAGCAGACATTCCATCCCTTCCCACCCCCAGAGGCACTCGCCGATCCTTCTGTGGAAACCAGGCTACGAGAGCTCGGATTCGGCTATCGAGCCAAATATATCCAGAAGACTGCTGCACTCCTCTGCGAAAGGCATAAGGATCCGCAAAACTGGCTGAAAAGCCTCAGAATGAAGAGTATCGAGGAAGCCAGGGAAGCTCTCCTTGAGCTCCACGGCGTAGGACCCAAAGTGGCGGATTGCATATTGCTTATGTCGCTAGACAAGGTTTGACTTGCTGCTTCGAAAAAGCCCGCGGACGTGTATGAACGATCCTTACGAAATTCCTTGTAGGCGTCGATCGTTCCGGTGGATACGCATGTTTACCAGATCGCTGTCAAGCACTATGGGCTACGCGCACCTTTAAAGGCAAATATGACCCCAGTCTTGTATGCCCAGGTGGCTCAAAAGCTAGCCGGAGTGTGGGGGGATTATGCCGGATGGGCGCATTCTGTAAGTATGAACTCCACACATGAAAGACAGATGATTGATCGCTTGAATTTACATAAGGTCATGTTTACCGCTGATCTACGTTCGTTTGCCGACTTTGGGCTTCCTTCTCCTTCACCGTCGGTTCCAGCATCGTCAACAGAGGGCTCGTCTTCCGCAACTCCCACCAAAAAGCGAAAGGCTACCAGCGCCAAGACGAGCAACCCTACTTCTTCATCTTCAAAGCGAGCTAGACAGGTCTACGTGGAAGAATCGTCGGCCACGCTGGCTGTGACCGCAGCTGCTACGGATGACGCGGAATCCTCGACCCTGGTCGAACGCATCAAATTACGACGTCGTACTCGATCATCCACGTAATACCATAGTACACGTACATTTATACACGTATTTTTATTGGAGAAAACCTTAGCGCTTAATTTTGTCACGTGCATAACCATACATTCGGTTTAAATTGCAACCGTCGCCTCGCCCTTGCCACACGGCAGACCGCTCCAACTGTTACCTTCACATGCCATCAGACGAGCAGAAACAACCCGCAAAATCTGGCAAAGTCGAGGAAGTCGATGATCGTGAGGAAGATGATGAAGTTGCCAAGTCGGATTTAGAGGGTGGGGAAGACCACGCACCAACAGAGGGAGGCAAGAAAAAGCGGAAACGAAAGGGAAAGGGTAAAGTTACTCAGGCTCTGAACAACGTAATTTCGACTGCCACTGGTGGGAAGGGTAAAGACAAGATACCCCAAGTCTTGGTGGATGCCGTCGTCCAAGCAGTTAATGCACAGGGTGGCGTCGTCAGAGATGACCTTGCAGACGCAGGACCCAGTACCTCGACAGTCGTCGCCGCTCCTAGCGGGAGGAAACCCGTTACAGATGAAGAGGCCCGGAAAGCTCTGGAGATCTCAAAAGCCGTTGATGTTCTTCAAGGCAAGACAGGTATAGGGGGGAAGAACGCGAAGGAGATGGGAGAATACAAGGTCCGTGCCGGACGTCAGCGTTCAGAAAGAGCTACAACACCTAAGGCGCTTCTATCTTACGACTTAGTTCTGGAAGACTCAGCCGGTGGTGAAATTCGGTGCGCCATCTCATCGCTCTCTGCACTAGCGAGAGCATTTCACTGAAAACGCGTCCTCTAAGGCGAGCAGCTTTCCGGGGACGATGGGCCCATTGAGCCGTCAATGCCGCCGGAGCAGGTCCGCCAAGATCCCTACCAACTACCCACGAATTTTGTCTGGTCGCAGATTGACATGGAGGATCCAGAACAGGTAATAGGACCAGCTCCTGCCTCGCCTCTTAGCAGATGCGCTCAGCCATTCACTGAACCAATTGCCCCTCCCCACAGAAACGAGAAGTGTTCGAACTCTTATCGCTCCATTACGTAGAGGACAAAGATGCCGCGTTCAGATTCAAGTACTCTGCCGAATTCCTTGCATGGCGCGTTCCCATTTTCGCCTCTCTTGGTAGAATGCTGATCGCCACTCCAACAGGGCGCTCACGCCACCGGGCTATCACAAGGAGTGGCACATCGGCATCCGAGGTCTGCCCAATAACAAACTAGTAGGCTTCATTTCTGCTATTCCCTTGAAATTGCGTGTCCGCGATAAGTGAGTATTCCTCCTAATCCAGTGAAGAAGACGAGGCGACCGACTGCTTTGTCGTCGATGTAGTGTGCTCGATTGTTCAGAGGTCAACTGGATCTGCATTCACAAGAAGCTGAGGTCAAAACGGCTAGCCCCGGTGCTCATCAAGGAAGTCACCAGACAATGTCATTTGAAGGGTATTTTCCAAGCCATTTACACCGCAGGAGCTGTCCTTCCAACCCCCATTTCCACCGCAAGGTTAGTTACGAGCCCGCCTTCAAGTAGTGTCGACCTAGTTTGGTACTCAATCCTCAACCCACTAGGTACTATCACCGCACTCTCAACATCCCCAAACTTGTCGACGTCAACTTCACATACGTCCCTCGCAACTCGACCTTCGCCCGTATGGTCAGGTTGGCTGCCCTCCCTGCAAATACCTCCCTCTCTGGACTTCGAGAGATGGAAGAACGCGACTTGGACGCAGTTGAATCTCTACTTGGTCGTTATCTGCAACGATTCAAGATGTACCCTCAATATAGTAAAGATGAAGTTCGGCACAACCTCCTTAGCGGACGCGGAGAGGGCGAAATCGGGGCGGATGGCATTCCAGGGAGGAGGAGCAAACAAGTCGTTTGGACATACGTCGTCGAGGTAAGAAGACAATTTCAGACACATTAGACACCGAGGCTGACGCCGGAGGTAACGCTATTTTAGAATCCTGATACAGGTCAAATTACCGACTTCTTCTCATTCTATTCACTCCCTTCGACCATTATAAAAAGTAACAAGCATTCGTTGCTTGAAGCGGCTTATTTATTCTACTACGCAACGGACGTTGCTCTCCAAGACGGAGCTGAGGTTGAGAACTCGATACAGCGGCGGCTGAAGGGGCTCATCGGTGATGCAGTGATTCTAGCAAACAACGTAAGCTGTTGCCATGCTGGCTGAGATTGCAGGTATTAACTTTCTCGATAGGCTAAATTTGATGTCGTGAATGCTATGACGCTGATGGATAACTGGTCGTTCCTCGAGGACTTGAAGGTCTGTCGTTTGCGACCGAAAAGCTCCGGCTCTTACTAAATTTCTACATATAACAAATTAGTTTGGTCCAGGAGATGGCTATCTCAACTTCTATCTCTACAACTGGCGAACCCAGAGCTTGGAAGGTCATCAGGCACTCGAGGCGTCCAAAGGAGGGGGTCAAGGCATCGGAAGGGGCCTCGGCGTTGTCATGCTGTAGCATCTATTCGTTCCGAATTCCGTCGTGCTCGATCTACTACGCTATATCACGGTCCACGTACATTTATACACCTATGTTATCTGGACAGAACTTTAAAGGGGCTGTCTGACGGCCAATTTCGTCACGTGCGTGACGCGATGACGTTGACCCCATTCTCAGTTTAAATTGCAACCATCGCCTTGCCCTCCCCCTCGCCGCACACTTCAGACTCCTTTAGCTATTACCGTCAATATGCCATCAGACCAGCAGAAAAAACCCGCGGAATCCGCCAAAATCGAGGAAGTCGATGATCACGAGGACGATGACGAAGTTACCAAGTCAGACCAAGAGGGTGGTGAAGACCACGCGCCAGCAGAGGGAGGCAAGAAAAAGCGGAAACGAAAGGGAAAGGGCAAGGTTACTCAGGTTCTGAACAACGTGATTTCGACTGCTACTGGTGGGAAGGATAAAGACAAAATACCCCAGGTCTTGGTGGACACCGTTGTCCAAGCCGTTAATGCCCAAGGAGGCGTCATAAGAGATGACGAACCCCCAGCTGCTGGACCGAGCACCTCGAAAGTCGTTGCTACTGCCGGGGCGAAGAAACCCGTCACGGAGGAAGAGGTTAGAAAGGCTCTGGAAATCATAAAGGCCGTTGATGTTCTTCAAGGCAAGACAGGTCTGGGAGGAAAGAATGCCAAAGAAATGGGCGAGTACAAGGTCCGCACGCAAAGGCCGCCTCCAGATCGTGACCTTCAACATCTGACGGCATTTTTTATTACTATCTAGTTCTGGAAAACTCAACCTGTCGTTAAACTCGGTTAGCTGAAACTTCGCGTTTAGCCTTCGACTGAGAGGATCTGGCTAAAGCGGGCTGTTTCTAGGCGAGCAGGTGTCTGGGGACGATGGTCCTATAGAGCCATCAGTGCCGCGAGAACAGGTCCGCCAAGATCCGTACCAACTGCCTACGAACTTTGTCTGGTCGCAAATTGACATGGAAGATGCTGAACAGGTAAGGCAGATTTGTCCCCCCCCGGTGGTTAATTAACTAATTCATTCGTTTGATGTTTGTAGAAGCGAGAAGTGTATGAGCTCTTATCGCAGAACTACGTTGAGGATCACGATGCAGCATTTAGATTCCAATACTCTGCGGAATTCCTAGAGTGGTAAGTCCTCATTTTTGCTTTGCTTGGTGGGGTGCTCACCTTCCACTCGTGAAGGGCGCTCACGCCGCCAGGCTATCACAAGGAGTGGCACATCGGTATCCGAGGACAACCCAAGAATAAGTTGGTAGCGTTCATTTCCGGTATTCCTTTGAAACTTCGCGTCCGAGACAAGTAGGTATTGCTCCCGGTATTATGGCGATTACGAGGTCGTTGATTGCTTTCACCCCGACACAGCGTGCTCGATTGTTCCGAGATCAACTATCTTTGCATTCACAAGAAGCTGAGATCAAAGCGGCTGGCGCCAGTACTTATCAAGGAAGTCACCAGACAATGTCATTTGATGGGTGTCTTCCAAGCTATTTACACAGCAGGGGTTGTCCTTCCGACACCCGTTTCCACCGCGAGGTTTGTCGTGAATCCTTCTGTCCTTCAAGCTAATCCAGGCACTTAACTCTCAACCTGCCAGATACTATCACCGTACTCTCAACATCCCCAAGCTTGTCGATGTCAACTTTACATACGTCCCTCGCAACTCGACTCTCGCCCGTATGATCAGGTTGGCTGCTCTTCCAGCAAATACCTCTCTACCAGGTCTCCGGGAAATGGAAGAACACGATTTGGACGGGGTCGAGTCCTTGCTTAGTCGTTACTTGCAACGCTTCAAGATGCACCCTCAATATAGCAAGGACGAAATCCGCCACAACCTCCTCAGCGGACGTGGGCAGGGCGAAATTGGGGCGGACGGAGTCCCAGGAAGGAGAAGCAAGCAAGTCGTCTGGACCTACGTCGTCGAGGTGCGAGGGCAGTTGTAAGCGCACGGAAACCTGGGGCTAACGGCTTGGAAATTCGTTTTTTCCCAGAACCCCGAGACACATCAAATCACAGATTTCTTTTCGTTTTATTCACTTCCCTCAACCATTATGAAGAGCACCAAGCACTCGTTGCTCGAAGCCGCGTACTTATTCTACTATGCAACTGACGTCGCTTTCCAACACGATCCCGAGGTTAAGACTCCGATACAGCGGCGGCTAACAGAGCTCATCGGTGACGCACTAGTTTTAGCAAACAATGTAAGAATTTGCCGCCGAGCTTGAGATCTATGGGTTTAACATTTCGCAACAGGCTAAATTCGACGTGGTGAATGCCATGACATTGATGGACAACTGGTCGTTCCTCACCGATTTGAAGGTTTGTGGTCTTCTAGTCGAAGGCTCTTACCCTTACTAAACCTCCTGCATACCACACCTCAGTTCGGTCCGGGTGATGGCTATCTCAACTTCTATCTGTACAACTGGCGAACCCAAAGTTTGGAAGGCCACGAGCCGCTCGCGGCATCGAAAGGAGGAGGTCAAGGCGTTGGAAGGGGAGTTGGTGTTGTCATGCTGTAGCATCGATTGGCTCCGAATCTCGAAAATACAGAATACCCGGTACACTATGCGATCGTATACTTGCCGTAGTTCTTCGCTGGGTCGAAAATCTCCCACCGATTGGCGGGGAAGATGTGCTTGCTTCGTTGATACCAGCTCCGTTCAACGACCTTCCCTGCATGAGACTCGTCCTTCTCGACCGAAGCATCCGCAAGCATACGGACGTCATCATGGACGTCAAAGTTGAACAATGGACCGGATTTCCCTCGAGCTTTGTTGACGATGAAATCATAGAAAGTATAATGCTGATAAAAATAAGGCGGTTAGATGGTAGAATAATTGCAGTCGACCGATAACTCACGTGGGGGATAATCAAATCTTCCTGTTAGACCGGTCAGGACTGTCAATCGCAAGCCAGTATAGGTGGTTGTCAACCGCACCTTAATGTACATCAGATTATCGACACCAACGCCACGAAGTTCAGGGAACTGTTCCCTACATTTCCCGAGAAAAGTGCCTATGTCGTCGCCCTTCTTACACTATGCGAGTATTCAGCGGTTTGGGCAAATAAAGAGAGATGTTTAAACTTACCGTGACACTCTTTCGATGTCCACTTCCGTCCCAGTAGGAATAGGTAACCTCAATGTCTTCCTTCTTGATGGCTTCCTGTTCCTTGAGCCACTTTTGCCTCAACTCTTCTCGCAAAACGCGCTCCTGCTCCTCACGATCCCGGTCTGGAAGGAAGGAGGTATCAACCGCAGGGTTCTTGAGCTTTAGCCGTTTCGCCGCAGGGCCTGGAGGAAATATGGCGTTAATAGGATGAAACTTGGGATTACGGTCGGACTTCGTACCACTCTCAGTGTCCCCATCCGCCGCTTTCTTCTTCCCTTTGGACGAACTACCCTCATCCTCGTCTACCTCCTCGTCACCAAATGACAATGTGGACTTGGCAACTTTCTTCTTCCGCTTCTTCGTTCTCTCTTCCCTAAACACATCTCCAGGTGAAATAAGCCATCAGATGCTTCGCGAAGCTCAAGGGAGGGAACCTACTTGACTTCCGCCTTCTGTACCGATTCTCGGGCTTTCGCCTCTTCGAGTGCTTCACGAGCCTTCTTGAAGTCCTCGACAGTGACGAGACCTACGGTTGCCTTTTTCAAAGAATCCTCCATCGAGTCGTTCTGGCCCACGAAACGATTGTTACTTGGGCGCGACTTCTCGGTTTCCTGTATGCGGCGGCACATTCATATTAGCTACCCCATTGCATGCTACGGTAAGTGATTGCGCACGCTCAACAAGGTTTGCTTCTGCTTGTCGAACTCTTCCTACATTACAGAAGCGGTTAGCGGGATGTCGAACGTCGGGGCTGAAGCATTACCCACCATCATAGCTTGGCGTTGCTTGTCCAAGGCTTGTTGGCGTCTTCCTTCACTTTGAGAACTGGCCATAGTTGCTGGTGATTAGCTCAATAATGCGATTCTTGTAGCGCGCGTGGTGGTGTGTGGAATTGGCGTGCGGACCGAGACCAAACTCTGCCAAATGTTGGCTCGTCTCGTTTGTCTATTCTTCCTTTTCCCAAATTTCGCCTCCGTCGTACAATGTAAGCCCACTACTGCTGACAGATTCTTTTTATCAAGAAGGCAATCAAGGTTGACTTTTTAACTGTTAGGCATCTTTTGGGTCGTGAATTGCCAAACCACAAGGCTGTCAAGGTGCGCATCCCCCGTTCAATGCGAATGCTACGCGACTTGACAGAACCAACTACGTAGATCGCCTTAACATCCTTCTACGGCGTCGGGAGACCTACGGCTCTGCGACTATTGGCGCGGTTCCAAATTCACGAAAATGCCAAAGTGTCTGAACTAACAGACGGTCAGGTCACCGCCCTGACATCGTATCTGTCCTCCCCTTCCTCCGTTGTCGACCCGATGGGCAAGAATGCCAACAACCCCGCAACATTAGGAGCTGCCGGAGCTGGTCAAGAAGGTCGGATGCGACTAGCATCTCCCAACTTCGTTTGGCGCGGCGATGCAGGCTTAAGTCCCAGAGCCATGGAAGGCGTCGGTCTCGGCGTCAATCAGTCTGAAATGCTCAAGCGTCTGAAGAAGGAAGACGATTTCAAACTGGAGCGCTTGGAGAAGTACATGCGCTCCTTACCTCCGACGCACCCAAGGTCGGCGAACAATTCTAAAACCCCGCGAAGCCCCGAAGGACAGAAGGACGTCCTTGCCACAGTCCTGGTCGAGAACGAAGCAAGACGAAAATTACGGGAGAAC
The DNA here is from genome assembly GCA_019633595.1 of Tulasnella sp. UAMH 9824. Taxonomy (NCBI): domain Eukaryota; kingdom Fungi; phylum Basidiomycota; class Agaricomycetes; order Cantharellales; family Tulasnellaceae; genus Tulasnella; species Tulasnella sp. UAMH 9824. Next base: position 59,339 of record WSUI01000084.1, read on the forward strand.
ATTGCCCACCACCGGAACGTTGGCAGCTACGTTGGCAGGAGACATGCTATGGGTTACCCCGTGCGTGGCCAGAGAACGAACACCAACGCTCGTACTGCCAACAAGCTCAACAGGATCGAGCGAAGAGGATAGAGTTGATGTGTCTCGGCTTTACTTTGCATCTTGCTGTTTGCTTTGCAATCTACCTTTATATTATGCCATCAACCTTACATGGGACAGTACATAACTTGCGCAACGATATCTTCTAATCATCTCCTACTGGAACTTCTTCTTCCAGATACTTCACGAGTTTAACTCGTATCTCAGTTGTATCATCCCCTCTTAACACATCCGAGACAAATGTTGCTTCGACTTGCATCTGAACCTAAGAGAACCACGAAAGTCCTTTCAGCCACCTTGCAGGTGCTCGATCAATATAATTTTACCATTTCGAGCGCGCCTCTCAGGACGCCGCAGTACACGTTGCTGAACCAGAGTCCACCCTCAAGGGCCTCGTCTGGAAGCTCAACAAACTCCGCCAGAGGGTTCTCATCGAAGATGAGGTTGAACGATGATCCTACACTGCCCGCCAGACCACCTGCTGCCGAGGCGCCTGTAGTGGTGCTTGTGGCTTGTGTTGCCGCAGTATGCGTTACGGTGGGCGAGATATTTAAGAACGCCTTAAAACCGACCTGGGCCGTATCGAGGAGTTAGGGCGGAGAGTCCATTGAATCATAAGGGAGATAAAATAACCTTTGCAATGACTTCGCCGACTTCTCTAAAGTCCGAACACCGTCCCATATTAGATCTCGCAAGGAAATCCTCAATTAGACGCGTGCCAATATTGTACCCCCTGGATTGAGATATTTGAGTGCCGTTCCATAGAAAGCGGAAGAAAAGTACACTTACTTACATCTTCTCTAGCTGTTTGTTGACCTCGGAATAGTCCTCATAGTCTTGAATGAGTTGGATGACTAGCGCTCCGTAGGTCAAGGTAAATAGCTCTGCATTCTGCAATATGCACGAGAGACAAAACAGCTGGGTTAGGCTAGAAATAAAGACGATCCGGATAGATGCGTACTATTTTCTCGTTTCGAGATTTCCAGAGGTCGTCGCCGATCGACTTGAACTGCTTCGTATTCGCGGACATGGAGGAGGCCCTACTGACCTTGGTCTGGAATCTTATCGCCGTGTAAGCGCCGGCTTACCTCAGCCTCAAGTTTTCCCTCCCCTGCCTTCATAGACATACACTCTCAAGTTCAGAGACTCCTCGATTCAAAGGTCACTAATTAATACAAGACTTAACAGGCATGTCGAGACCAGAATTTGAAGCCCCTCCGGAAATCGTCAGTTATAACCTTTTCCTCGATTTTGAGACGCTGCTCACTGACTTGGGTAGGCGGATATAGTATTATGGGGATGAAGAGGCGAAGAAGTACACTAGCAAGTGAATTATAATTTGGTTGTAATCTATGAAGGCCTGTTAAATATTTTTGCCTGGTAGCACTCGAAACCAGGAGATTCAAGCGCAGATGACCGACCGAGCATTGGAGTTGCTTAATCTTCCACCCGGTCCAGCTATGCTCCTGGATATTGGCTGCGGGTCGGGCCTCAGCGGAGAGATTCTCGACGAAGAGGGCCACGTCTGGGTCGGGGTTGACATTGCACCGAGCATGCTTGGTAAATCATCCGAGCAGAGTATACACAAGAGTAGCGCTGAACTCCTTTCCTCCAGAGGTCGCCCTCGAACGAGAGGTCGAAGGAGATCTCTTCTTGCAAGATATTGGCCAAGGATTTGGCTTCCGCCCAGGCTCGTTTGATGGTGCTATCAGCATTTCCGTCATTCAATGGCTTTGCAACGCAGACACCACCTCGCCTACATCTTCCCCATATGCCCGACTTACACGCTTCTTCACGACCCTCCACGCGAGCCTATCCAATGGATCGAGAGCAGTTTTCCAATTTTATCCGCAGAATGATGACCAGATTCAGCTCATTATGGGCGTAGCATTGAAAGCTGGCTTTACCGGTGGTTTAGTCGTAGATTATCCGAACAGCAAGAAAGCGAAGAAGTATTTCCTGTGAGTCCTTGAAGCTATCATCTAGAGGAATCGTCTTATCTGACGCCTTCCAGATGTCTGTTTGTTGGCGGCTCTGCGCCCGGCAAGGGGAGGCAGCAGCAGCTGCCGCAAGGCTTGACCGGTGAACCTGAAGGAGTTCAGTACGAGAAACGACGCACAGAAAACAGCAACGAAAGAGGGCGCAAAGACAAGAAGCGAAAGAATATCAAGGACAAAGAGTGGATTCTTAAAAAGAAAGACGTGAGTGTATTGGAGAACGAGTCTCGCTGAGCCTGATTTCTGAGCCTTGCTTTTCTATTGACAGCTATATCGGAGACGCGGTAAGGAAGACGTTCCGAGGGACTCAAAATACACTGGAAGGAGGAGAAAGCCGATCTTCTGATATGTGCGTTTCGGCTGTTTTCTCTGTACTGGTCAATCTGAATGGTATCGCGAAACTGTCGAGTTTGTACCGGGGTCGACTAAAAAAAGCATACTGGAAAGTTATATTACGGGACAGTCTGTATATGAGTACCGGGACAATCAGTCGAGCGGACGGTAGATCTGCAATGAGTGATCCCAGCTGCAAGAGGCCAAGAGGCCTTCATCGTAGAGTGACCATGCACATCCAACGACAAATTCGGTATGAAGGTCGTGAATTGCAAGAAGAGAAGGTCGTCCTGGAGGTTGAGGGGTTGTCGTCCATCTGCAAATTGGGCAAGGCGCCCTGAATGTCAGAATGGCCTGAGCTTCCAATCGTTGGCCACAGACGGTACCCACATCCTACATGACATATCATAGCTCGCACTTGCGATAATGTCTGCCCGGTGGGGGCTCCATTGTATCTTCCGGACCGCGTATTCGTGGCCCCGCAGGTCCGCTTCACATGTCCCACCTACAGATTGCTGACTCTGAAGTGGGGTTGCATCCATCGAATCCTTAATCATTCGGCAGTCCCATATCTTAATCGTCCTGTCAACGCTAGCGCTAGCAATAACCCATGGTCTGTATTTGTTCCAGTCGAATGACAAGACTTCCGTGCCGTGGGCAGGAAGAGTCCAGATGGGAGTAGCAAGTGCGGGCGGGGCTCCTGGAGGTGACACTCCCGGCAATGGCTTGGGGGTCCTTATGTCAAAAAATCGAATGGTACCGTCTGTTGAGCAGCTTGCCAAAACGGAGGGAACATGAGGTGAGAAGAGGACTTGGTAGGCGCATCCGTGATGGGCGGGGATGGTCGTGATCGATCCTGGTCGGTCTGGCGTCCACTGCCCATATGCTTCAGCTTAATAACAAGACAAGTAGAAATGGTACTCACGATCTTCAAGGTTCCATCCCACGAAGACGATGCAAATATGTCCTTCTGAATATTGGACCAGTCTAAGCTAGACACCTCTCGGATGTGTTCTTTCCAAGACCGTATTGGAAGATTCTATGTCTTGACTTTACTCAATAGGCTTGAATGAAAGAGGTAGGTAATTCACTTACGTCGATGTTTAGATCCCAAAGCTTGATTGAGCCATCGCCCGAAGCCGAGGCAATGTGGTTGTCATTCAATTCGGACCATGCAACTCCGTATAGCCCGTCTTGAGTATCGTACCTTATGAATCAAAGTGTAAGTATTTCATTATCCTTCCGAGGCGGCCGAAAACGCACTGCTTTTCTAGCATGAGACCAGGACCACCGATTGAAGCAACATGAAGCCTCCCATTCCCAACAAGTCCATAATTTGCTGCAGACGCCAAGGCTATCCGTTGGGTATGAAACGGAGACCATGCTAGTCCATAGTGAGCAAAAGGTGGTGTTCTGAGCACTAAAGGAGGTCTTCGGGATTGCATGCGCTTTGTGGGGGTCGTTGACCGGAGCTAGAAGTAACCGAGAACGCGGAATCCCAACACCAAGCAGCGACAAACCTCGGCGTTTACCGGTGACATCATCCTTGACGATCACCGCGGCATACAAATGAGAATGGCTTCAAAAGGGTTACTAGATCAAGTCAAGTTGATCATTCCTCCATTGAGTGGGAAATTACACAAGGGCCAAGCGGGAAGAGTTGGAGTGGTGGGAGGTTCGGCTGAGTGAGCTTTAGTCTATTCTCGAGTCTGGTCGATGTCCTGAGCACGCGATCCACGCAGCTATACAGGCGCCCCGTTTTTCTCGGCGATATCAGCTTTGAGAGTGGTGAGAACCCCTACAGTGTCGGTTGCCTGAAGGGTTATTGAGTTTTTGCTCCAGGGAGCCGATCTCTCCCATGTCATCTGCGAACCCGGTGCTGGCAATGTCATCAAGACTTACTCCCCCGACCTCATTGTACACCCGATCATACAGGAAGACTCGTATGTGATCTTTATCATGCTCTTGATTGTCGTTTGCGGGCTAAGGGCGGTGGTAGGACCCCTGAATCTGTCAAGTCTCAAATGGAGGGGCTGTTGCAGCGACTACACATTATCGTGGTCGGACCGGGATTGGGTAGAGAAGAGAGAACACAATCAATAGGTCGCATGGCTATTGAAGTGGCCAAGGCGCAAGAGAAATACGTCGTTCTGGACGCGGATGGTCTCTGGCTGATTCAGAACGAACCGCACCTCGTCAAAGACTATAAGCGGGCGATCTTGACTCCAAACGTAGTCGAGTTCAAGCGACTCTGTGACTCTATGGTGTGTTATACAAAGCCTTTCGACTCGCTGAGGCCCGATGATCTAATCCGGATTATCTCTTGCAACATAGCAAGTCCCAAAGGATTCTCCACCAGAGGAGCTCGCATCCCTCCTGGCGAAAGCGTTCGGAAACGTGACCATCATCCAGAAAGGACAGCAAGACATCATATCCAATGGCGACAGAACTGAAGTAGTAGACGTTGAAGGCGGCCTCAAACGAGTCGGCGGACAAGGCGATATCCTATCAGGAACGGTGGGTACCTTTATGGCCTGGGGCAAGAATTATGAAGAACAGAACCTCAAGAACTCAAACGACTCGTAAGTACAGACATTGGTTACTGTTCTCGTCTTGACATTTACCCAATAATATGTAGGAATCTGAAACTGCAAGATATCCCGCTTCTCGCCGCAATCGGGGCCTGTCATATCACTCGCACAGCGTCCCGCCTCGCCTTCCAAAAACACGGACGTGGAGTGTTGACGAGCGACATGCTCCCTGAAATCGGTCCAGCTTACGCACAGTTGTTCGGTGACCTGGGAGAGAAGGGTCTCAAAGGGAATTTGTAATCAAGCCGAAGCGCTGGAGCAACGCTCGAGAATACGTGCAGGAGTCCCGCCGGGAGCAATAATGTACACTGTTTAATCGACCTCCACTGATGACAATATAATAAATCGGACCTTGATGTTCGAGTCACCGTACGGCATTTATGCTCCGGCGTGTCTCGGACACCGACTGGCCGGTTGATATTTAAGTTTCTCAGACCCATACCGACCGCATACTTCACCCCTTCGACTACCCCCAGCTATCCTGACTTAAACAGAACGACGTTGACAAGTGAGCAAAATCTTAGACACAGCTATCATTTCTTCCTTTAGAGCGCTGACTTGCAGAACTTAGCAAACAGCCATGCCAGACTCGATCCGCCTATCTCTTCCCAACGGTCGCATCGAACTTTCCTGGCCACCCACTCTCGAAGACGACCCCGACGTGCACAAGCTCTACACGGACTCCCGAGTCGTCCAATATCTTCCTTTCTGGGATCCCAACGCCTCTCTGGAATCAGTCATCCAGCGCCGGACCACCCGTCTAACGGAACCAAATCAATTTCGAGATTTCCGCATACACCACTGACCACCTCACACGCCTGACTCAACAGGACTTCCAAACCTCTTGGGAACGGTCGGGTTCATATTCATGTCGCTCGAGAACCGAGCTACCGAGGCGGGAATCATCATCCACCCTGAAGCGCAGCGAGCTGGGTATGCGTCCGAAGCGCTGTACCTCTGTTTGAAACATGGGTTCGATTCGAAAGACGAAGGAGGGCTAGGGTTTAATCGAATCATGTTTACGACTGCAGCGATGAACAAAGCCATGAGAGGATGGTTGGAGAATGCTTTGGGGGCAAAGCACGAGGGAACGCTTCGGGAGGCGTGGAAGAGTGGAGACGAATTCATCGACGCTGTTCAGTACAGCATACTGGCGAGAGAATGGTTCCATGGGGGCTCTGAACAGCGCTTGAGGCAGAGGGTAGAAGAAGCGATCACCAAGTCCAACAGTCAGGCTAGCGCATCCTAGCGCTTTTGTTTAATGGAAGAACTTCCATTTTGTTTACCATATTACAGCATAGAGGATAGTAATTAAATAGTTCTTCATGGCGCAACCTTCATCGGCGCCGCGTACGTTGCAACAGGCTCCTCATCTCCCGGAGGGATCGGCGTCCTCGAAGCGGCGTCCTCGAAAGGATTCTGGCCCTTGGCGCGATTATCCTCCGGTGGCACGTACACCGGTCCCGCGTTGACAGGGATGGAATATTGCCTCGGCGGCGACGGGCTGCCGCCCCGAGACGGGCCCGCTGGATACCCAGGTCGAAGCCCTCCCGTCAAAGGCACACGGCTTTCCGAGATATCGCGACGATGGGTTGGAAGGCCAGGCATATCACGAGCGATTCGGGGCGAAAAAGGTTTGTGAGATGTTGGTGATGAGAGAGCCGGATAGAATTGGCGGTAGGAGAAGAAAGCGATGGTGAGGCCAAGAATGCTCCCCGTCGTGACGTCTTGCCAGTGATGTCTGCAAGAGAGGTGCCATGAACACCATCAGCTTCGAAGTAAACTATAGTTCCTCAGTAGTGCCTCGCCTATTGTCCATGGTCCGGCTGACAGCCGTCAAGGCTGCACCAACCAGCGGTCCAGCTGCCAACCAACTCTTCCCAGTATGACCTCTCTATCCAAGTGCAAAACCATGGGTCAGTTGAGAAATCCCCTTGAGAACGCACACTACAACCCACCATGTCAAAGAGATGCAGTTTCCCGGCCAAGTAGAACGAAAGGAAGCCTAACCCGGCAAAAGACACTGCGAAGGATCGTTTCAACGTCAGCGACAGCCCAATTCAAATACGTGCGCAATACGAACAGCTCGAGTGCCCACTCGGGAAGCTCCTGAATCCATCGTTAAGGATGTAATTATCTGTTTGAGTACATATCGTATGGTTCGAGAGACCATAAACGGGGGCGTTGACGCTACCGGGTATCGGTTGGCAACGGTCGATGAGATCTGCAAGGTAAATCTGATGAATAATTAGATCAGGCGAGCTTTGGGGTAGAGACTTGCCAGGACGAGGCCGTCCGACGCAGATCTTTACGACATTAGTAATAGTTCCGGTCAGGCCAAGGGAAAGTACCACTACAAAAGGGGAAAGCATATTTGCCTCATTAGATATAGTGGCGCATGTACTGCGAGCAAGTAGGGAGCACTGACATCCAAGTGAGCTGGTGTGCCAGTCCCACCAGCTTTTTACGGTAATAAAGTTAATGAGGGGCAGCAGCAAAATTGGCGCGCCGAAGCAGATGCAGACCAGCATCCAATTCGGTATCCGCTCGTGCACGGCAAATCTATACGACGTTGCTGTCAGCCCCTTATACGACAGTAGCGCACAGGGTAACCAAAGCGACGTACGTGTGTTGTATCCTAAATCATAGGGGATGGACAGTACACGGTCAGCTCGCCAGCCTAAACTCGAATGGTCGCGTGCCCCGGCGGCCGCCTCTTGTTGGCCTGCCCGCAGCCAGCGGAGACACGGATGGCGGTTATGGAGAAGGAGAAAGAGCAACTCACGAAGTATCGGTCAAGTCGAACTCCCGCTTGTAGCCACTCACGCCGTCCAACAAGAAGAAAGCGGCAGTCAACCCAATTGTGATCACCCAATCACCTCCATAAGACAAGAACAGCCTCCAGCTTCTTGCGTTCTCTTTCCTTGCGTTGTTAAACGACTGCAGTGGACTTGACATGGAGAAACTCGACGAGCCTGCGGGTGTTCCGCTTGCTGACCACTTGAGAGCTGGTGCTGGAGGGTAACGGCCCGGGCCGTCGTAGGGGTTATAGTCTGGTGATTGGTCTCTCTCTTCGCTGTCCCCTATCGGTCGATAAGGTTGCCTTTGCCTCTGCTCAGCAGTAGGTTGTGGTGGGTAGCCTGCAGGGGCTGATGATGACGAAGATGGTGGGATCGTCGCAGCACGTTTCGCCCCGCTAGGGATGGGAGCTGGAGAATCCGAGAGATCTTCAGTACTTTGCATGGATGGGTGAAGCTGATCGGAGGGGTACAAGTGGAATAGTAGAAGCGAAAAAAATGAGAGTGGTCGATGAGTTTATCAAAGTGTGATAGCAGTGTGTAGATGCACGCGGAAGATGGGGAGAGCGGGGAGAGGCAATGCAGGGCCCTTTCAGCCTCGCCAAGATCTCCAAGCCGCTGACATTTATCCCACAACAAAAAAGAGGGGCCACACGCATTGCTGCGCTGCCGCAGCCCAAGCCTCAGCTTGCAAGTCTGCCAACTCGCTTATTTTTATCCTCTGCCTCGAATCGCACATTACTACAACAGGTGCGCAGCAAAATTAGATGAAAGCAAGAGCTATTTACAGCAGCAATCGGAAGGGATATCCTGTTCAGATCAAGCAACGAAATCAGATAGTCAGCGGAGGGTTCTGCGATGACGCCGGGAGGAACGGCCCAAGCCATACCGCGAGCGGCATAGGTCGGTCAACTCGGACACGGAAAGCTCACCTGGGTGCTTCATCTTGAAAATAGCCACGAGAACGCTGAAAAGCATCCATGATACAGCGATCCAGATAAACACAGCCGTGCGTTGACGTGCCGCTGAGGGCACCTTTGGCGCGTACATGATCAAGCAGATCTGAGAAGCGCCCAATACGGAATCTGCAGAGTGGAGCAGAGAAATTCACGTAAGTTCGCGTTATCGCGACAAGCGCAGGGAGTTTCGGACTCACATAAGGCAGTAGTGATCCATGTCTCCGCACCATATTGGTTTTGATACCCGCTCGCGACGTACGAGAGCACGGGTCGTCCATCGCGACCACGGACAGCACCAGCCCAAGGGCTCATCCTGATCTTGACGAACATGTATCCTCCGACCATGGTCAGAATGAACGCCAGGCAACCCAACGCCCAGATCCACCGGCTGGTGAAAAGGGCAATGATCGCGTCACCGAAAAGAACGTAGGCGGAGGCAACAAGAGCAATCGTCATGACCACTGAAGAAAACAGCGCCCAGTTGAAAGGCTTGGTCCATGGAATAGGAACTGGGGTGTGCGAGGAGAGTTGATGGGCAAAGTTCTCGGCGTCAAAGGAGCTAGAAGGCAAAGCTTGAGACTACAAGTCGTGAGAGACTTGAATCTAATCCATGAACGCACTGCATATTGAAATCATAGGTCCACATTTGGGTGTGAGGGTGATCCTTTGTTAAAGGTCCTTTTGCCGCGGGGTAGAAGTGGACGAACGGCGCCGAGTTCAAGCCCAGCTGCAAACAGGCAGGGAAATGAGCGTTTGACCCTTCAAAAGTACCAGCGAATAGCTGAGATGAAGGCGAACCTTTCTGAACACGTCCTGGCCATCCTTAAAGTCCAGCGTCGCGAAGAAATGGTAATCCCGATCCTGGTTCGGTACTTTCTTCCAGGCGCTTGCTACGGAGTCGAAATTGGGCTTGAACATTCTTCAAGACAGAGCATCACGGGTCAACAACAACTCGATCTTAAGGAGCGCATCGACGTTGCGCAAAAGAACGGAAACTCACAAGCAAGGCTCGCATTTCGCGTGCGTGCCAGAGAGTGCCGTCATCTGGATCGCCACACTCCAATCACGGTCGGGGGCGGTAATAGCGTCGAACGTCTTCGAGTTCAGCTTGATGATTCCTCCATGAGATGCAGCTAACGAGGCGAACTGTTCACGGGGCGACTCCGCAGCGACGAATGACGACAGTAGAAGAGTGGCCGACACGAGCACTCTCGCGAATTTGGAAAGCATTGGTGGAAAAAGTTGGGAGCCGAGTTCTGGCTGAACTAACAGGTGAACCTGGCTTTTGCTTGGTGTTTTTGTTGAGGTTAGTAGATGGAAACGAAAGGTGATGAGGCGGATGTGCCGCCGCGACGTGGAATTGAAAGTTCAGAAATAGACCGCTCTCACGGTTAGCTTTCCGCAGCAACCAGACACTCTATCCTTAGCACTGGCACTTGACCGGAGAGCCCAGAATCATTCACCGAGGATAAGAGGATGCTGTACTATTGAAACAAGGAGATTGTGTAACGGACAAGTACATGCGTTCAATAAAGAGTATGTATGAATAATACGCAAGCTGGTTAGCGAATGCACACGACCTTGCCTGAACACGGGTTAGGACAACGCTTAGAATCCGTGGACCTTGATGTTCGATGCAAGTATTCCATTTTCCACGAGGAAGTTCTTAATCTTGATCCTCTGGTCACCTTGAAGCTGAATAACTTCTCCGAGCTGTTCATCTTCGACGACGGTTCCGTTGCAAGCGAATTCCTGGTGGAAAGTACCCAAGGCGTCAGCACGCACCGTCCTTCTGCCAGTCGGGGACTGTGAACGTACCTTCTTGAAAGCTTTCAAAAGCTTCTTCGGATCATATTCTGTAAGCACAAGCGGCGTATTAGGAATGGTTCAGAACCAGACTGACAGGGATCACCACTCACCCTTCCCAAGCCCCTGTAAAGTGGTCAACGATTTCCGTCCGTTACGCTGTTGAATACGGATGTGAAGGTAGTTCTCCTCCGATCCGACCTTGTCTTCGATATCGTCGAGACCGTCCGCAGCAAATGGATCTATTTCCACCGAGGTTAGCTCGGTCCATGACTCCCGTCGCAAGTTTACACCGCACCTTCTTTCTTGAGATTTTGCAAACTCATAGGATAGAGGTGAAGGGTGTTAAGTAGTAGAAGATGGAAGGAGAACTCAAGAACGAGCAAGAGCGAAAGGTAATGAGCTGGGAGAGCGTTCGGCGGGTGCCAGGCTCTTTTATATAAAACCCATCTCTGTGAGTGGCCGAAGCCTGCTTACTTCAGCAGGGCATAACCGGATTTGGACGAATCAGGCAGAATTTCTATAAAGCTAGTAGCGCCGTGCAAGCACAGCGGGGCCCGCTACCATGGGGTAAGGCAGCCCGTAGCAATGAAGAGACCAGATTCAGTAACAGAAAATCATTCATTATGCACATACACAGTGGGTGATACGAGGCCGATTTTGGACGCAGAAATATAGGGAAAGAAGACGGATTTGGGAGGTACTGGTAATGCAGAAAGATGAATAAGAGGAAGCCACGGACCTTCTTTCTTTAAAGAGGCCTTTCTGTGCAGAGAAAGTGTGAGCCTTCCTTAATTCACCATGTTGGGAGAGATTAGGTTAACAGCACTACGACT
>WSUI01000840.1:0-15501 GCA_019633595.1 Tulasnella sp. UAMH 9824
CACGGGAGTGTCGTCTTCGGCGTCCTCAGCGCACTCGGGCTGGGGCAGAGTCGACAGAACAGCGCGGAACGCTTCTTGAACCTGGCAAACTCTCCTGAACCGGTCCCCAAATCGCACGTCAGTGGAAATCCATATTCGTTGTTTCGAGGCCCAGACCTTTCGTCTTTTGCGTAGCACCGAAGGATAACTTCTTGGAATCGTTCCGGCCGGAGTACACCTGACGTGTCCCGCCTCGTTTGTTGTTTCTCTGTCGGAAGGCATCAGACGTTAGCGCGATCAGGTCTCGCATCTCCCGGCGAAATCCTCACTGTTGGGCTGAGTCTTGGACCAGAAGTCAACATTCTCAAGAGGATCCTTCTCCTTCATCCCGTAGTGTAGAACAGCCCAATCAACGATAACGTCGTCCTACACGAAGCAGCCAAAGGAACGTCAGTTTCTGGTCTTTGCAGCTTCGGATCGACCCATACCTCGGTCAACGGTTCGTCCTCTAAAGCGGTTCCCAGAACGGTAGGGCTCCTAGAGCCATTGGTCGATACGTCGAATGCGGGAAGGAGGGCTGTGCCAACATCCTCTTGGAGCGAATCTCGAGCGACGTTCTCGTTCAAGTCAATCTCCTCAGCCACGGTGTCAAGCCCACCAAGCAAAGGAGGGCGATTTAACGCCTGTTTTTCTTTACACAGTTGGGCTGACATCTCGGCTATAGTTTTTGGGATGAGAAGGTTTTTCCACAGCATTTTGTACTCAATCGGAAGACACTTTTCTTCCGCTCGCTGCGCACGATGTCGTCAGTAATGCGATGGCGAACATGGTGGGATGGGTAACCATTACCTTCGGAACCCGGCGGGCTCTTAGATCGCGAATGATCTGCTTAGACTTGGCAAGTCTCTATCGTACGGAAAAGACTTTAGCTAAACGCATCCAACAGCGAGCAGTAGCTAATCGTACCGGATCGTCTCTGCGTTCGATGTCCTCAATAATCGAGTCCGTAACATAAAGGTACTTCTGAGGGTCATCGATTGCTTCGGCAAGATGGAAGACCGGCTCAGCCGCCAGGAGAGCATCAACAATCATCTATAGGAGGTCCACCGCTGGTTAGCGCGACGCCACATTTTGAAAGACAGTCTCCCACATATTCGATGGCCTTTGCTGTCTTATGATTGTATACTCTCTTGTGAAGAGAATATCGTGAATAGAATAGCTCATAGACAGACTGAGCGTCTTTCCAGTCGTAGCAGATGGTATCATCGATGACCCGCGCGGCATGGATCAGCCTGGAGGCAACCAGTGTGCAAGTCTCGCCAACAGCTCTAGTATCCCGTGCAATGTAGTCCCACTGCGTTAGATGGATGAAGACGTTGTTAGCCCGAATAGAACGCGGAGGTTTTGAACCTGACGCCCGCCCCACCTTGTCAACATCGATTCCGTTCTTTTTATTGGCAACGATCTGGAACAAGAACTTCTTCTCGCCCCCGGAAAGCCTTGGTTCGCCGCGGATAAGGTCTTTGATGAAGTTGACGCAATCTTGGCTGAGGTCGATGTTGTTTTCCTTTACCAGGGCATCCAACATCATTTCGGACCCTTCTTCGTGACACCATTGTGATCCATCGGAGCGTTTGCCTCTATCGGAACCGAGTAAGCAATAGGTAGCAATCTTTCGTAGCGAGTACAAACTTTGCGACCGGTATGAAGTGGTTGTCAAAGACGTGCGAGAACGGACCTATCAAGGGTGAGGCATTAGTGCTACGACGAAAGCGACCCGGTTCTGTATGCCTTACCATGCCCAAGATCATGACACAGCCCAGCTATAGTCACGCAGAGCACATCTCTATCATTTATACCCAGCTCCGGTTGTCGATCTCGAATGTGCTCAACGAGTCTTTGAGCGAGGTGGCCCGTCCCTGCAGGGTTCCAGTGTTCCGGTCAACGCCGTGCCTGGCGTCAGCCGAATGTTCCGCCCGAGGGCGAAGCAAATATTAAAAGTCATACCTAAGCAGTGCTCAAACCGATTGTGGGATGCTCCGGGGAACACGTAGTCTACACGAGGACGCCAAGGTCGAGGAAGGGCGAACCGGGAAAGAAAACGCCCCAACAACGGCGCGGTGCACATCCAGCCACCATGGAAAAGCCGAGAGAGAAAAAAGCGAAAAGCCGGGTGAGAGAGATGGCCAGATACACGAGTTCCTTTGAAAAAGGACTTTACAGGATGTTCCCAGCTGCTTCAGATACCGTAGTCGTTGGAATTGAGGGCTGGTGCAATGAATGAAGTTTGGGGTCAGTCCAAGTCGTGACGGCGGTTGGAGGACCTCTGGAGGACCTGGAGGAGCAGCGCACTCACGTATCAATTATCTGGCACGGTATTGGCTCGAACTCGACTGGTGGGATGGCAAAAGCAAGGAGATGTCAGCAATTATGGCGGCGCAGGTGCTCAATGTCGTCATTTGGTGGACAACTGACCGAGGTCCCAAACCGGATCCTTGAAGCAGCGGTTGAACTTGCCACTGCAGCTTGCCTCATCGTATGGGTCGGGGAACTCAACACCCTCGGTGGCGAACTTAACGGACATGTTGGATACGAGGAGAGGCGGAGGCGGAGAGGATGGGCGGGATGAATGAGGACCGGTGGTGGGCGAGGAGAAAAGAAGAAAAAACAGGAATTACTTTGTCCTGAGGTCCCACGGAGTTTGAATCCGTGTCTATTTAACAAGCCCCCATGCCCACCGCCAACCACGCGGTAAAGCGAGCAAGTAGAATATATTAATAGCCCCAAATGTAAAATACGTTGTTAGGAGTCGTCTTCTGGAGAAGCCCATACTTCCACCCTCTTTTCGCGAAGGCGTTGCCGGTCCAGCCACCCGGCATATACGCTCAACACGATGGCCATCAAGCACGCAACAATGGTCATGCTCAGACTATCAACGTAGCACTCTTTTCCCTCATAGCAAAGCAGTTCGGTCGGTAGCCCACCTCGAGCGGACAATGTTGGCGGGGTTGGTGCGGACGGCGCGGACGGTGGCGGATCTTGGTGGGCGGCATGGGAGTCGTAGTTCTTGCCAAACGCAAGTGAAAAGATGTTACCCGCAATTACCGGTGCGATAGAGACGAAGCCCCAGTTCTATATAACCGCGACTGGCATTAGGCATTCGAAGCGCGGTAACCGTTGCGTGGCTACTCACCTGGCTGAAATGGTTCAGGCCAAACCATTCAATCGTGATAACGGGGAGCAGTCCGAAAGTACCCCCATAGGCGAGACCAACGGATAGGGACGCCTTCCAAAGCTCGTCGACATGGCCTACCCCCCTGGCGATCAACTGGGAGAAAAGGAAAATAACGGAGATCAAGGTCACGAGATAGACTCGAGGGGCCCCGGTTCTGCTGTGAACGAAATCTGCAGAGACGCCTGTGTAACAATAGATCGGTTAGAGACTTAGAAGACGCGGCGAACTTGTTAATTATCATTACCGATGATGGCTCTGCCCAAGCAATTCCCCAGACTTGTTAAAGATACCTGCTGCGCTTGAATTTTCGAGCCAGCATGCTCCTCCCACGATCCACGATCATTGATAAACAGCGCTTGAGTAATTGAGCCAACGTTGTTGATGTACATCAATCCCGTTCCACTAACTGTTGAAGCCCAGCCGTCAGATTTAACCAAAATGGTCAACGGCGAAAGCACGAACGCAGAGACAAGATAGAAAAGATCAACCAGAAATCATTGGCTTTGAGCAATTCCCATCCATGTAAATCTGGATGCGTGATCATGATGCGCGACGACCGTTTTGAAAGAGGCTTGGGCAGTAAGCTGCTAGTTGATTCCCGAAGCTCCTCGAACTCGGCATCGTCTTCTTGATCGCTTTCACGGTCATTCAATGGGTGAGGAGACGCGAGGGATTGCCTTCTTGAGTCGCTTTGAGACCGAGTAAACGAAATTCGAGATAGTAACGGTTTTCGCATATTCGGTGAGGACGGCGCGCGGATTGAGCCTGGTTGGAAATGCACAGAGCTACTCCGCTCTAGGGAGCCCTCGTCCTCTTCATGATCATCAAGCCGATCATACGCTTCTGGGCCCACCACAGGACTGAATGCTTCGGCGGCGGCAGGCACTCCTCCCGCTGTAATGGGTTCGATATGGTCTGGGTGAGCCGCGTGCGGTACGATTCGGATGAAGAACATTCCAATTAATGGTGGGATCGAGGTTCCCAGAGCAAGGAGAAGCAGGAAGTCGGATGTGTTGCCCGGGAAGAAGATATGTGCGATGGAGGAGAAGAGGAATGCCGAGAGCCCGAAACCGGAGATGACCAGGCCCGTCACTGTTGCGCGCTAAAACGGGATGCAGCGTCTAACATCAGAACTTAAGTAGCAATCGGAAAAGGAACATACAGAATGATCCGGGAAGCTTTTGGCGGTGCCATTCAGACTTGCGGCGATCCCTGCGTTTCCCCCTACTCCAGTTACGAATTCCCAAAACATGAGCGCCAATACGGCGGGAGAAAAGGTAGTGGCTGGGTCAGTGGGCAGAGATACCGTTCCGTCATAGAATAGGCGGACGGCGGAGTAGCCAATGCATAAACACGCGAATGAGCTGAGAAGGAGTCTAAATGGCAGGGCAGCCAGTCAGTGAGGCTGTTTTAGCGACTCCACCGCTCCCAACGGCTAATTGACTTACGGCCTTGGACCATGAATGTCCACCGCACGACCCCAGAAGGGACCTAGAATGCAGAGTTAGGATGGCGCGAAGTTGCAGACATATTCCAAATTTAGTGACCTGCTAGGTAGTTCCCTGCATTGCCACCGAACCCAATGAGATTGAGTTGAGCGTGATTAAATCCTGCAATTATGACGAACGTGTCAGCGTGCTTCTCAGGAGCTCAATGGCACCTCTGGTCTCCGGACGTACCAAGTTTCTGCCCCAGTTGAGGGGCATAAGCTACGGCGAAGAGAGGTTAGACTGCAATACTAGTGGGAACCAGCCCCATTCGAGACACCAACCAGAGTATACCTAGAGAACGGATGAAGTGAGTCGATACAAGTAAAGAGCGCCAACCACGCTTCGTCCTCACATAGTTCGTGCCTGCACTAAGAGCCACGCCTATGGACGCAATTAGCGTGATTGTCCGCTGGAGCGAGTCCTTGGTCGACATGATCGAGGCACTCTCCTGAAGGGATATGCAGAGACCGTCGACGTGTTACAGCGGTGAGAGAGAAAGAGTAAGGGGGTGTAGAAAGGAGAGAGATGAAGAGGTCAGATGGGAAACGAACGGGTCTAATATGGAGGAAAGGAGGAGATTGGGCGCTGGACTGGAACAAGACCGTGTCGACTGTCTCCTGAGCAGTGGGACAACGGAGACGGTGACTTCGCGAAACATCACGACACGCGCGAAGGGAAGGTCGGTCAACATCACAACCACCTTTTGGCTCTGTTTCTCCCCAGTCCAAAATCAGGCATACACCCCATTCGCCCCGCAACTGGGGCCGACGCCCCCTTTAAGCATTCAAGTTTCAGTGATTGCTCTTCTCTTTGACGGCTTGTTAGTCGCTCGTTATGCAGAGGCAGCCACGCCGCCAAGACACATTTCAGCTTCGCGACCAAGAACAATCCACGCAGAACACATACCAGCAACAGCAGCAGCAGCAGCAGCAGCAGCAGATGCAGGCGCAGCAGAGACAGCAGCAGCAGTACGCCCAGCAACATCAGCAAGGTGGTCAATATTACGATGATGAGGACCATTCCATAATGGACGACGATTCGGGCGATGATCAGTACATAGACGATGAGGATGGCTCTTCTTCACTCTCGATTCCAAGCGAATCCATCGACTTTGATCTCGTATACTCTATTCAAACGTTCGTTGCGACGGTGGAGGGCCAAGCAAATGTGGTCAAGGGAGATAGCCTTTCCCTTATGGACGACAGCAACAGCTACTGGTGGCTGGTAAAGGTCCTCAAGACTGGAGAAATCGGTTACATTCCGGCTGAAAACATAGAAACCGCGTTCGAAAGACTGGCTAGACTGAACAAGCACCGTAATGTCGACGTAAGTGGGCTTCCATGGCATTGGGTGCGCCAACCCCGACGTGCGTGGGCTGACCTATGCCATTGCACAGCTTGCCTCTGCAACCCAAGCCGAACGTCAAGAAGATGTACGAGCAACTAGAGAAAGAATGCGTGCGCAAATGGCTCGTAATTCGCCGTATGTTCAACACACCTCCAAATCCGTCATCTTCACCGGCTCCTTTATGGTCCATCAATACCCCGCCTTTATTTGGGGGAACGAGAACGACGTCCTTTCCTCTGAAGAAGAAGACTACGAGAGTTACGATGAAGCAGAGGATGCTCAGTATGAAGATCATCCCGAGGGAATGGAGCCGGACGATGGCATGTCTTGGGACGACTCCGCTGGTCAGAGAGCTCAAGAAGATCATATCGCCGAGACCTCGCGGGACCCGCGGCTCCAACAGCAGCAGGATGGAGGTGTCCCTGCTTCCCTCCGCCCAGGTGGAGGCCAGATGCAGGCTTCTCAACAGCAACAGCGTGGTGCACAACCCGCGAACAACCAAGCACAGCTCGGTCTTGGAGCAGCACCTTCGGCCCGCGCCCAGTCAACTCGGGACCGAGTTCAAAGTGGTCAGCAGCAGGATCCTCGCCAACAGGGAGAAGGAACGAGCCCTTCTGGTCGGCCATTCGTTGACCCTCTGGAGTCGGGAGAGACCAGGAAGATCAGCGTCACCCCGAACATCGCCAGAGGTCCCTCCGACTCGTCTTCTCGACAGCAACAACAGGAACCGGCGGGGAAGCGTTCGACGTCTCCTGCAAACGGGGCACAGCAGCGAACTGGATCCCAACAGGGTCTTCATCGTTCCGTGTCTGCCGAGAGCGCCGGGAGCCTTGGAAGTCGAGATTCAAGTGAGATATTGATTTTTCTTCTGAGTCTTGCAATCCATTACTCATCAGAAATACTGAGCAGGCAAAAAATCGATGGAAACGAGCAGCATCTCTTCCAGACTCAAAAAGTCCGGAAGGAGCACGCCAGATGATGAGAGCGGGGGCGAAGGTAGCGGCAACACAACCAAGGAAAAGAAGAAGAAGAGTGGGATGTTCAGCGGTCTATTCTCGTCCAAGAAGAAAGACAAAGATAAGAAGGAGAAAGGTGGTAAAGGGACCACCTCCGGGGCAGATGGGGAATCGTATGGAAGGGGTTCTGACGATTCGTCCCCCTCCAACAATAACTCCCCTGCCGAACAATCCACCGCAAACTTCTCTAATAATAATAGACGACCCCAACCAGATCCTCGGAAACCGGCTGGCCCATCATCTTCGGCTTCCCAAGTCTCGTCGCATGCCTCACGCCTCGCGCAGAAAGACCTTCAGGAGCAGGCATTGTACCAGCAGTACCTCAACAGATCCCCTGCTTCGCCTCCCGACCCATCGTTGTCGTATGGCCTACAGACTGCAACCACCCTCGGCCTGGCCCCTTCAAGCACCAACAATAGCTTGACCGCTGAACGCCCACGCAACAGTCGGCCAGGTTCCCTCATTATCACGGGCAACATATTTGAAGGCGGCGCGCCAGTTCCTGAACTCAGCGTCATGCGAGTGTTTGCGGGAGAGAATCTTCAGTCCGAGGCGACCTTCAAGACTGTGCTGCTCAATTCGACCACATCGTCCGGGGAGTTGGTTCGTCAGGCAATGCAAAGGTTCCGCCTACCCCACGCCGAAGACCCGAACGACTACTACCTGACCATCAAGCAGTACGAGGGTGATGAGGCCGAGCTACGGAAAGACGAAAAACCACTAGAGATTTTCGAGGAGCTGGTGGAGTCGGCCTTGAACATTCCAACTGTCAAGCGCAGTTCTATCAGCAGTATCAGCAGCAATCTCTCCATGCAGCCCGCGATCACTAAACTGGCAATGAACGACTTCACGGATGATTCCACGGTTAAACTCTACCTCAACCGCAGGTCCAATTTCCCCGAAGGCATCACGGACATTCCCGACGAAGATGGCATGACCCCAACTCAGTCTACAGAAGGACCAAGCATCCGTGCCGACGACAGCATGGCCTCAATTGCCTCTCGGGACCCTGTGGACGTCGCTCTAAGCAGGTTAAATGGCAAACCTCAGCTTTCCGTAAACACCCCGAGTCTAAATACTCCAGAACGGTTCAGCGCTCCAGCCGCACGCTTCTCGATGCAAGTCATCATCTATCCAGAAGACCTTCCCGACGGGCTCGTCTTCGATCCTCAGACCGAAGCTATCATCCCTCGTTCATCTTTGCAATCCAGGTCGGCAGCTAACGCCGCTCCCGCCCAAGGTATCAATCAACAGTATCGCAAGAAGGTGTTCGTATTCCCGAAGAACACTACTGTCGCCGAGGTGATCGAGCAGAGTTTGGATATGTTCGGTATTCAAGAGGGTGTGGTGGATGGAGGGGATGAGATTGAAGACAAAGCGTTGAAGCGCATGTCCAGAACGAGAGTTCGATATGGCCTCGCGGTGCATATACCCAACGAAGGTGGCGGAGGTACGTTTGATTCTGAAATCCTAACTTGACCAAGGTTGATGTTGACATCCTGCTGGTAATAGAACGTGAACTGAACCCGTCAAGCAAAGTTCTGGAAGCATTCCCTCGACCACCGACTTTCAAGCAGGCCAACCGACGCTCCGCTGATATGCGTCGTCGGTCCCTGGATGCCAGCCAACTCTTAGGAAGCATGGACGACGTGCAAGCTGGAGACCCGATCTTCATTCTCAAGCGGGCCACTACCTATCGCAGCTCTACCTCACGCCACCGCCTGTCGGCTCCTTTGGACGATGTAGCGCTCCACCACGTTCACCAACGGGAATCCATCCTGTCAGAGAATAGCGCTGCTTCAGACTACACAGAGTCTCCTCTGTCTCCTCGCGCCAAACAGCCCCAGTTGTCACAAAGGGAACTCATTGCCGCTCAGAGGGCTGCGTCTCGAGCCAACCAGAGCGCAATTCTCAATGCGCGCCCTAATGCGGAACAAGGGGTCGATCTGGTGTTGCCTGACAAGGGTGTCATTCGAAGCGCTAGGTCCGGAGTGGATGAACGGATGTTGTATTCGTATGTCCAACCAGACGGAGAGACTTATGACATCAGCGACATTATCGAGGAGGAACTGTGGGACGTTGGACAAGACAGGAGAAGTGGTGGATCCCGGGCCGGTCGACCTAGTATGGACGATGAAGATGAGGTGTCGCCTATGTCCGCCGCTCGTTCTGGGTCGCGGACTGGGTCCAACCGCGGAGACCTTCTTGAGGATGTGTTGGTCAAGCCAACCCATGTCGTTGAGCAGAGGATTGACCAGGTCCTCGCCAAGATTAAGGATGGTAGACGAGCCTCGAGCCTGGCGTCATACGCGACCGACGTAAGCAAGCCGACCTCGAAGCCTATGGAAGACAGGCGATCGCCGACTCCTCGCAGCGGTTCTGCTGCAGGCCGACATCAGGGTGAAGCATCAGGTTCTCGTAGTAATACCCCGATATATCAAGGACGGTCGTCGCCGCAGCAAATGAGCAGGGGCGGAGGCACGCACTCTCAACAGCCGTCGATTGCATCGATGATGTCAGATTATACGCCAGACAACTCGACCGGTATGAAGTCGTCGACGACCGAACGGACCACACCCGGAACGGCTACTCGCCCGCCAATCATCATGAAGGACGACTTCGGTCTTAGCAAGATGATGGCCGTCATCGAAGCTAATGCCAACGCGAAGAAACCTCCTCCGACTCCTCCAATGAGCGAAGTAGAAGAATTGCTGTTCGGCTCGAACCTCCAGCTCGAGGATCTGCACCCCGCTGCGCGGGACCTATTCGCACCGATGTTTGAGCGTATGGAGAATGTGAACAAGGTAAGCGAATTAACGTTCGATCTTCAGGGTTGTTTCTGATTACCGCCGCTTTCGTAGCAACTGGATTTGCTTCTGCAGCAGACTTTCCGAGCATGAGGCCTCCCCTATTCGCAGTTATTTATTATCGACGGGTTAGATGCATAGACCCCACAATATGGGCTCATTTCTTGTGTATGACACCAAAATGTATCATCTCGCTATGGTCTTTTCCGCGTTCTTTATTGGTGTCCTTCCTTTGAGGCTTTCTCTTGAGAGGGGGACAAAGTGGCGTGAGATGGGGCCAAGGCCGCAGCAGCCGACCACCAACCACCACCACCGACTTCCGTTAGTAAGAATGGCACTGAATTGGACGATGCTAAGCGAATATAGGACACCCGTTCCTTTGCCGAATGAAGGTACTATATCTAAGGAGGCTGATGTGGATATCACTGTCAAAATCCCAGACGCGCCGCCGTCTGGCAGCGCCACCTCCGGGGGTTCTGGCGGGGCCGGTCAAATCCTCAAGTCAACAGGGACCATTTGGCTAAGCAATCAACGGGTACGCACCTCTGAATTTGATCCAACATCGAATATAATTGACCTTCTGGTCCAAGTAGTTCATTTTCGTGGTGCCAATTCTCCCTCCCTCGTCGACTACAGCTGCACCCGGATCCACCGACCGAATCGAATCACTTAGCATACCGTGGCATCTCATCGTCTCCACGAAATTCGAACAACCGTTCTTCTCGGCCAACTACCTCAAGCTCGAGGTTTACCCTGTCCCTGATGGTGGGCTCACTCCGGGCACGGTCGTGGAGGTGAGGTTCCGCGACAGGGGGATGTTTAGCTGGGTCGAGCTACTCGTGAGGACGCGGGAGCAGGCCATCGCTCGGAGAAGAGAGACGAGAATGAGGGAAGGTCTGGGAGAGGACTTGCGTGAGTTGGCTTTTTTGGTCTCGGGAGAGGCTTGATGATCGGGGACTTGCTTTAGCTCCTCCCCCCCCCTTTCCGGAATCCGCGCTAACTTTGGTTCTGATTTGCTCTTAGCTGCTTATGGGCTGCCTCCGACCTCTGGGACTAGCGCGGGAGAGATTTCAACAGCTACAGTTGGGGGACGGGAGGAAGGAAGTAGACGGCCAGACGAGCTTCCGCCGGCGTACACCGACTGAGCCAGAAGAAGGATGCATTTCCCTGGAGGTGAAAGTGAGTTTTGGATGCTGTACTGCTGTGTTTCTTGACGTGGGGGCCGAATCGGCTTGGGAGCTATGGGGACGGAGGCCGACGAAGAAGCCAGCTACATATATGATATACCTACTTCGTGAGACCGCTTCGTGTTAGTAGTGATCTGATTCTGATTATTACGAATCATCGTATCGATGCTTCAGAAGTCTGACATGCTGGGGAACGACCGAGAACCAACCGTGGAGGCGCCCATATGCTTGAATATGATATATCGGCCAAGAGGAGATCTCCGCTCCGTGGAACTTCTAAGAAGGCCCATCTGTGGCTTTAGACTCAAAATGAAGCCGGAGTATCCGCGACTGCCCCGTGCAATACTCACGGTGTGCAGATTCAGGCCTTGCGACAATCTACACAGGTCCCTCCTTCACTAACTCCTTCGGTTACCGGGACGCTCGAAGGCTATACCATTAATGCGCATTTTTTTTATTTTCCGAATCGGCGGACATGTACACTGTTACAGGGAAGCGCGCGCCATCCTGACGCTTACCCCGAGATCTGGGACATCATGGCAATCTGGAAGATCTTGCAGAGCCGGGAATGAAGCCGCCATCTGCCACCTTCTGAACACAGGCGTGCAACCGGTGGGCAGATTCGGGGTTGGAGGCAACGGCACCGGATCGAGGCTAGAGGTGTGCGACTTGCAGAGCTTCGCCCTACTAAAGTCCATCATATTACGTCTCTTAGGTGGTAACTTTCTACCCATAACAGTAAGACACGACGAGGAAGGGTGACTGGCAGTTCCCGTGGCCTCCATGTGTGATTTTTGGACCCGGTCGAGCGAGAGTCTGGAGGCAGGAATGTCAAGGACGAGAGAGGGGTAAAGCTCGTCCCGTGCAAATATCGGAGGTTCGCGGCGATTGAGGGGTGCAAACGTCTCATTGACTTTCCGATCGCGCTCTTGGTAGGCCAGAGGATGAGCGAAACCACGCTCAGAGCCTGGCACGAATCCGAGGGACGACAGAGGAGCGCGAAGCGGGCAGGCAATTTCGAGGGCGAGCGTCGGGCCTGTTCACAGGGTGAAAGTGTTGTGGTTTGTGGTGCCGACTCATCCGCTGTTCTGGGAGGGGTGGTGGTAATCAGCAGGATACACAGACCCGAATGGGAGATAGGTGGCGAGCTTTTCGCTGTCGCCGGCACGTCGAGAAGGCCGGCGGCTGCTGTGTTGTCGATGGGAGGAGCGCTCAAGACTATGTATGGCAGGCGTACCCAGTCATGACTGCGAATGGCCAAAGCGCTTGAATGGGGGCATCTACTTCCGCTGGTAAGCTGTGAGTCCTTGCGAGTGACTTTCGGGGGAGAGGCCGCTGTGTAAAAATCGATACGAATAACTCTCCCGGGGTTCGCAACTCGCTCGACCTGACCGAGCCCCACCCACCTCCCATCATCCCCTCCTTCCTCCCTCCGCCCTCTTCCCGCTTCCCCCTCACCCGGCGTGCTTGACGTCCATCCACAAGCATCCACTTAAACGACGTCAGTCAGATCTTGGGACCACAGTCTATTTCCCAAAAAGGACGCTTGGGCCCTGCAAGAACAGAAGCCTTGCGCTGTCCACAACGGCCCACAACATACGGTGAGTGGCAAACGACAGGGATTCCGGCGTTCACCGACCCTATCCTCATTGGTAATGGCCTATCTTAGACTTACAGTTAACGACCTCTTCGTCGTAACGCGAACAGTGCCAACGAGGGAGGGGCACCAGTCTAGACATCAACACCACCCTCAGCAGAACATCCCTTCATCAGTCCCCTCATCCCGCTCTCCGTTTTCTTTCTCCATACACCTCTCTGTTTTCTCTTCTCTCTTCTCGTTCTTTCGTTCTCGCTATCCCGCTATCACGTTCGACTGCTCGGAATCTCAATTGACTTCAACTATATATACAAACCCGGACTGCAAGAAAAAAAAAAAGATCAAATCACGATTCGCGATTCAATAGTAAAAAAAAGGTTCGCGTGAGTTCCATCAGGTTTGCACCCGGTGTTCTTCTTGCTAAATCCCCTCGAACTAAAGTATAGCTCGTCCCCTTCAATCCGCTGCCCTCTTTGTCGTAGCTACTCGCTCCCGTGTTTGAGTGGCTTTCGGTCCCTTGCCCTTGGGTACGTTGCCCCACCTCACCGCATCAAACTCGTCTCCTCTCCCCTTGAGGTTAAGATCGTCTCATTTTAATCTCCTTCTTTCTAGCTTCCATCGTCTCGACACTTCCTAACGAGTCGTCTTCCCACCTGCTCCATCCGATCCTTCCCTATCTTCCCTTCCTTCCGACTGCACCGACCGGAGAACACGCGCCAGTAAGAGTGTAGGTCCTCCGAGCCCTCCAACGAACAGCCCGTCGAATGTCCGCAACTTCAGCCTTTCCTCAGCAACCACTAGGCGTCCAAGGCATTCATATGCACCCTTCATCTGAGCCTGCCACGGACTCTGCACGAAACGATTACGCCCCTCGATCATACCCTTGCCCATCAACCGCTGACCCCATTGGCTATTCCCAAGCTCAGGCCATGCTCTCGGCTGCGTACGCTAACTATGGGGTATCCCAAGCACAAAGCCAAGCGTTTCCCCTCGTAGTCCAGAATGACGGGGCGGCGCTCGAGTTAGCACACCACGACTACCAAAGCCAACTGGCGGGCCACATTAACGCCTACAACCTGGCGACGGCCGCAGTCCCAGGTGACCAGCTGCTATCTTTCCATCAGCACCAACCCTCAGCCGCTTCCATGGCGCTGCAGCAGTACACCGACGCCACAGGCTATCAATTCCAGCCTCCGAACCCCCAAGCCCCCTCCAGCGTCACCGAGAACATCCTTGCACCTCACATTCCTGCCACCCTCCCCTCTCACCCTCAACCTACAAGATCAACTTTGCACTTTAGCAACCTCGAACCATGGATGGACGTCGACTACTTCAACAAGCTTGCCGGGATGATGAATTGGCAGAACGTCATCCTAAAGATCCCTACCACACCCTCGAACGAGGGAGTGGGCAGCTTTGGGAAGAGCGGATCACTCGTCCCGAATAACCCAGGTTGCTGCTTCATCACATTCCCAACTCCTGCCTCCGCGGCGGCCGTCCTCAAATCTCTCACCGAAGGAGACCAGCCAAAGGTTATGCCCAACTCCAAGAGACCATTTGTCGTGACATGGGCCACCGTTCCGGCATCATCCGCCCGGACTAATGCTCAACGAGCTGACTCCTTTGGCTATGACCTCGGTGCTTCGGGCCTTTTCGCTCCAGGAAACCTTAGCCTCCTCAACCTGCACACTCCACCTGCGGCCGACGACCCCACCTCCCAGCCAAACCGTCAGCAGGAGTTCTCTATCTTCGTTGGAGACCTCGCTCCCGAAACGACAAACTCGGATCTCATTGCCGTCTTCCGGGATCCCATTCTAGGTCTGAGGCATGATAGGGAACCCAAGTTTGTGGCACCGTTTCTTAGCTGTAAGAGCGCGAAGATCATGGTGGACCCGGTCATGGGTGTAAGCAAGGGGTATGGGTTCGTCAGGTTCGGGACGCCTACGGATGCGTCTCGTGCGTTGATTGAAATGCAAGGCTTGTACTGCCTGAGTAGACCGAGTGGGTTCGATTCCGCTTTATTCACCGTTGCATCCACGCTGACCCGCCATTCTTTGGAAGTGCGCATTTCTCAAGCTACTGCGAAAGCCAGGACTCACGGATACGTTGCCCAAACAGCCGCCGCTGTTCCTAGTCACGGAACGCCTCCCCCTCATCCGTTCACCCCACCTTTCGATCATGACTTCCATAGCAATGGGTCTGATCGCGGCACAGGCTCCACCGTCACTTCGCCCTCTGCTGCCCATCCCGTCAACGCCGCTGCTCATGCCTTTATCGTTGGTCACCAGAAGGAAGCTACTTCACCGACCGGATCCACTTCTTCGGCTCATAGTCTCCAAGAAGCCCAGCGAGCTGCTTCCCGCCGAGGCGAAGTAGGCCCAGAGTCTGACCCCCTTGACTCGCTCCCCTCTGAAACCCTCAACGCGTTGTCTACGCTCAACATCGACCGCAATACCCTCAGTCAGCTCCTCAAGATGGCCATGGTCAAGCCATCGGCTGAGCAAGAGGAAAACGAAGTCAATCGCGTGTCAAGTGATCCGCTATCTGCTCCCGCGACAATCAGACACTTCGGTCAAAGCGACGGTTTACCACATCGAGCGTCGACAATCGGATCCGGACAGGGACATGTTCCTAGTCGATCATACCCCCAATCGATGAATGGTGCAAGTCCGCAATCGCCTGCTACGTTAAGAGGTATGGTCCCTCCGAGCAACGGTGTTGACTCGCTGCAGACGAGCCAAGCCAAGGCTTTGGTGGCAAGCGTGATGGGTAACAATGCAAGTGCCCTTAATAGCTCCGATCCGTATAACACCACGGTAGGTTGAAATAGCAAGATTGAGCGA
>WSUI01000841.1:0-15466 GCA_019633595.1 Tulasnella sp. UAMH 9824
GAGCCAGAAGTGGAGGATCGAACCCGTCGTTTGAATATGCATGAGCTTTGTTAATGAGGTTTACCTAAAGACCTATACTGAGCGACATGTAGTGTGAGACCAATTCCATTGCCGACCGTAGGTGCCTCAAGGTACCTACAGGAAGGGTGTTTTATGCATAGTGTACGAGCGGACGGCCGTGTTGTCCTTACCCTGGCGCGGGAACAGGGTTGAACGAGTTTCATCCGGCCCACTTGCCGAAAGAAAACGTCATCTATAGACAGAAGTGCTATATTTCAATACCAACAGAAGGACAGACTCTTGAGAATGGTCTTCAAAGAAGGCGGAAAGCCGGATGTTCGCGTAGATAAGGATAGCGAGGGGCAACGGTAGCGTGGTGTACGTAGTAGAGGCATGCTTCGTCTTCGTTCCGTCTGCTTCAGCCGTCGAAAATAGGGATTCCAACACATTACGGATTCAGATCTAAATTGTAAAGCTCTTCGGATACACGAAGTGGCAGATGAAACGGAGTTCCTGGTCGTTCTTTTGTCGCCAATTCCCCTTCCTGGGTAGGTAGTTGCGACTGTGTTGAGAAATCGGGACACCAAGGACGGAATGGCATAAACAATCTTCAACATCCCCTCTCTCCAAAAATAGATTACTTATGTATGTTAGACCTTCCCCGTCACTGTAATCGCTTCCCACAGAGTCAACGAGCTTGAAATTGTCATCCCAGTCGTACTACTATTATGGGCCATTGCATTCTTTGATTTCCATTCTGGATGTTTCTTCTTACCAGACTTGTTTTAATTCTCGAGAAACGCAAAGCCGGAAAGTCATCATAAGGTATATCCGGTCATTCCATGAATCAAAGGCCTCTCGATTGAAGCATTGCCCGACCAACCACCCACCACGTCCAAGGTGTCAGCCCCGCCAACCCAAACACCGTCTCAGCCAAGCCCCACAGCTGGCTTGATAAATGAAGCAGTGGGTATCATACTTCCCCTTCACCTCCCTCACTGGTTAAGATGTCCATGGGATGCTGTCTAAGAGAGAGTCGAGGGGACCGACAGATCCGATCGAGTCTCGCAGCAAGACCCCAGCCCCCCTAATGAGGTGGAATGAATTTACATATAAACGAGGAAGTGCAGGAAGCGACGTTCGGACAACGTCGGTGCATAAATATAAGACCGAGAGATAACCCGCTCACAAAATAGAGCTGAGCCCCAAAGGTCGGTGAGGGCGACCAAATGGGGGAGGGGGAAGAGCGACCTGATTGGTTGAATGCGCTTTTGGAACTTCTCGAGTATGGAGCCAGCCGCGGTCTTCGGGATATTACCCCCCATTAACGCTCGAAATCCAATGTCTAGTAAGGTCATGTGGGCGGCTTCTTCCAAGGTCTCGTAAGGTGGGAATGGGGCCCCCATGTAGCTTGATCCGACTGATAGGCGCACGGGAGAAGCAATGCTAATTATGCTAGTTGAAGACCTACGTTCCTTCGACGGCTGTGGGGGGCCCCGAGTAAGCTTAGTGCTGAGGCGTTCTCACCGACGATGGACAGTACATCGTCGGCGTGCCTCTGCTTGGGAGTGTTAGGGAGGTCCCACGGTCCTGTTACCTAATCAGTTCTATGCAGCTCACTAACAGCCCCTTTTCAGACAGAATGGGCGATGAAAGGCGACGAGGTGCTTGCCTAGACGAGGAACGGCATTCGCTTCGCCGATGAATGGACCTCCCTCAATTTTCAACTAGACCCTCCTATAGTACTCTAGTTCTCTCCCATGCGTTTCGCTTGTATTTTCCTTTACATTGACCGACCGCACACCTATTTCGCTGTCTGCATATAGGGAGTAGGGTAGCTGGACTGTCCATCAGAACCACTAATAAACAGTCTTACGGCCACTGAAAGCACCTGGAGTGTAGCACGACCTCTTGAATCAACAAATACATTATTCACGTGAGGTTGATTAGCTAATCTTATCGGCCTTACATACGACCAGCCGAGATGACAACAATCACCCCAACTATCAACAAATCTGGCAGTTCTCGTTTTTGGCACCACCCAATTCAAGAAATTCTACTGAATTTCTTTTCGGAATTCATACGGTAAAATGGATGGTCTCATCATTCTTGATGGATCTGGGTAAGCCACCGTTTCGTTGCTCACCACTCGCGCGCACCATCACATATTATCCCCGATCAAGCCGACCCATTATCCAAAGCAATTTTCGGAACCACCATCCAAGCTACGCCTTGTCAATAGTTGACGCTTTCAATGATGCGCTCTCAAAAACATTGCCTGAAAATCGTTCGACACGGCCGGCGGATAGCGCTGACTTGGATCCCGTCCTCTATATCTCCTCGACAGCTTCGGCACCGGCAATTTGCTGCCATGTTGAGAGGGGCGGACTGAGGTTCCTTTGTCCCGCGAGTCAGGACAGTGAGTACCCTTGCGGCTCTTATATGCCATAGGAGTGCTGAACGTTTTGATGGCTTCTCGGGCAGTCGACCCCTTGTTCATTTTCGCGTTTCTCGAAAGGTTCTTGTCCGTGCTGGAAGAGTACCTGCAGGACATATCACTGGCTGTCTTGAAAGAGCACTTTGATGTGGTCTATCAGGTCTTCCAATTGTTTCTTGTCCTTGTATGATCGCTCATCTGATGGCTGCGAAATAGGTTCTGGAAGAAATGCTGGACGATGGCAAGCCGTTAACCACCGAGAGCAACACATTGCGGGACATTGTCCTCCCTCCTTCATTCTTCAACAAAGTGCTTTCTGTCGCTGGGGTCTCGGGGTAAGTCTGCCACCCAAAGTGAAGGGGCTGGCGGGCAGCTGATCGTGGCAACAGCTTGTCCACTGCAACCCCAACGCCATTCTCCTCGCCTATCCCATGGCGGAAGGCCGGAGTCAGGCACAATAAGAACGAAATTTACTTCGATATTACGGAAGATCTGGATGCAATAATGGCGAGGTTTGTAATACTCTTCCCTTTCAGATGATTCCCGACCTCATATGGCTTGTAGGAATGGGACCCTTCTCTCAAGCACGATATGGGGCCGAATCGACTGCAACAGTAGATTATCTGGTGAGTATACGTAGCTTTAATTACTCTGTTGCGCTCGAATAGACCATGCCACTAGGAACTCCGGATCTAAACCTCTCGTTCGTGAACTCGAAGGCCTTCTCCGACCCGTCCTTTCACGCTTGCGTTCGGTAAGCCCCAAATATCCCCTTGCCGACTATTTCTAATGCATTATTAAACGCCGATAGTCTACAGAAGTTTACACAGACATCAGCCTTGTCTTTCGTTCCCCCGGATGGTAATTTCGTTCTCATGGAGTACCAGGTTTCACCATCTTCCGTCACGAGAGGGTCCACAGCGATGGCTAGCGGTGGACTTCAAAACCAAATGTTGAATTTTGTTCCACTGATACTAAAACCCAAGATCGAGGTAGGCGAGAAGGGAGGGTCGTTCACATTCACAGTTACACCTCGATCGGGAAGCGAACAATTAAAGCACCGACTCGGTGTCGAGAACGTGGTGCTGTCTTTAGGTCTTGATAGCGGCGCTATCGGGGCCTTCTGCACAGCGTCGTTCAACAGCGGAGGTCAAGGGTTTGGTGGATCCAGGGATAAAGAGAGAGAGGAACGTGCTGCTGGTGTCTGGGCATGGGAGCCGAACAAAAAGGTTAGAGTAATGTGGAACGCGGAGAGGGCCTTGCTCACCGTTCCCCTCTCCAAGACTCTGAGATGGACGATACCATCGCTCGGTGCTCCTTCTGCCTCCTCTACTTGGACTCTAAAAGGCACATGGACTTCAACGTGAGTTCACTTTGTTCCACAAAATGCAGACGCTGGACTCGCTAAAACCGAGTTGTTGAATCACAGTGAACAAGTTCCCCGACCATCCCGTTCTATCATGATGCATTTCCAAACTCCGCATATGTTGTTCTCGGGCATCAAAGTTGATCAACTGAAGATGACTAGCGAGGTGTACAAGCCGTACAAAGGTGTCAAGATTGCTAGTAAAGCAGCCGTGGAGTGGAGATGGTAAAAGCGGACCGACTCTTTCTGCTCTTCGGAGTGGTTGGAAGCTCACAGCTCCAATTGGCATCTTAATTAAGAGGAGTTTCGAGTGTATAAACTGCCTTGTCAACTCAGCACTAGGGATGAAAGCGCCTCTTCGCGCCTGAGCTAAGACAGTGGTGACTATGTTCCGGGAAGTGGATGCTTGCCTGTAGCCAATAAATGAACAATGTGGATAATAATAGGGTAACACTGAGATTGTTGCTCTTCCCGCATTACGAACAGAAGAAACAGGCTGGTATCCAAAACGAGCAGCAATCTTCTGGCCGGTTTCGCAGAATTTCCTTAATTTAATTTCCTTTCCCAAAAAGGTCGCAGATTTCGTTTATAGTCCATTCTCAAGGAACTTCAGTAGGGTCGCGCCCACGCAACGATCATACCGGGAGAAACCGAAGGGTTCCTTTGGCCTTATTCGGTAGTCTATCGGCCAACCATATCCAAAACTGCTCGATATGCATGGGGCTATTCAAATTGTCTACGGCACATGAAGCATAATCCGCTGATTCTGTACGGGGATTGCTCTGAAACACCAGCTGCGTCGAGAAGGACCTCCGCCCGCTTTGGCCAACCTCCAGATGAAACCTGATGAGGGAGGGTTTGATTGTCCTCTTGCACGATGCAGTCCCGCCGCCTTTGTTAGGAACCGTTCTAAATCAAGACAGACTGCAAGCTGTCAAGGTGAAAAGGTGATCAGGTGAGGTAATAAGAAGAAAGAACAGAAACTGCTCGGCAATGAGAAGCGAGCTAGTTTTAGGGAATTCTTTCCAGATCACATAACTACTCTAACCTGCTATAGGAATTACGAAAAGGTAGACTAGAGACTGATTCATCGCTCTACGTCTTCATAAAAGCGAAGGCATTCGTGTCCTACGATGTCCTTTACTAAATCAAGAGTGTCTTCGTCGGCTTCGCCAGGAGCGTGGTTTATTGTCATATTCTTGAGTGCAGGCGGACGGTCTCGCCTAGTCCCTGAAATGTCGTTCCCTGCTGACCCTTCAGACCCATATCGGGTCAACACCATGCTCAACAGTTGTGAAGGGTCATAATAGCAATCATAAAGATTGAAGATCTCCAACTCCGGCAACCCCCACTCGTTAGTTGAGGTGCGATTGGACATGTACGTGAACAGATGTTCAAGGCCAGAACGATTTACTTCGAAGATATGGATATGCTCTACACCGTCCAACTTTCCCAAGATTTGAGAAAATTGCGAATCGCTAGAAACCTCCAGGTCAATGCTGATAGACTCCGGTGGGAAACGATTGGCGTCCTTTTCAAGCAGAATTAGCTCCACCAACTCGCTAACAGGTTGCTGGCCCCATCCCGTAACCCGAAAATTCCACCTATTATGACCTATTCCGAATGGATAGGAGCTCCAATCCAGAGTGCTTGGTGAGATCATTACGCTTAATTCGTATTGTGTATCGATGATTGTGGAAAGCAGGGTACGAGCCCTTTTGATCACGGGAAGGAGAAGGTGTCCTGAATCCGAGAAGTTGAGATCGAGAACGACGAATTTAACCGAAGGTGTACGAATTGTTTCTAGGAGAGCAAACGCCCAAGAAGGGCTGAGGGATGCGAACGTAATGGAACGAAGTTGGGCTAATGTGAAAGGATGATTCCTTCGGGAAGCCTCGACGTTCGCTATCGACCTCAGTGATAACGCCAGTTCCTCTAACCTCGGACACTCCCGTAGTATTCCCAACATCTCCTCATAGGATGGGGCGAATTCACCAAGGCCCGAGAGGGAAAGGTGCCGCAGGCCGCCCAGAGTCCAGGGGCGCCAGGGGACCGCCACTCCGTGCAAGCCAAGCCGGCGAAGATGGGGACGAGTTGCCTGAAACATGTCACCGCCGTCCTCGATGTAGACTCGGCACTGTACTGAGGATTTCAATTCAAGGCTCTGCAGCCGGGGCGCAGGGGCGTTCATGATAGCCAGAGCTACTTCAGAAGCTGCAACGTTGAGTTGAATGGAGCGCCATCTTGTAGAATGTATAATCACTGTATCCGAAAACTCCTTCCATCTCTCTGGGACGTCCCCCCAAAACCTGATGGAACCGGGCGACGAGGCGCCTAGAATGTTTAGAGGATGGTTCGCCGAAAGAGAAATCGCGGCAGATGTGGTGGCTGCTGGGTCGAAGATGTCAATGGTGGTCCATAGTGGTGGCGCGCTCCTGATGACCTCCCTCCATCGCTTGCAGACCCGGCAAAGGGTCACAAGGCGGCCTAGGTGTGTACGGCGGGACCAGCCACGGGTCTGGAAAGGTCCCAATACTCCAGTAAGTATTTGTACAAAAATCTCAATTGGAAGCTGATGTAATGGTATCATTCTGTTATGTTCCGTGTGGAGCGCCGACATCCTGCGCAGAAGATGACCTTGAACGGCATCCAGGGTGGATTTGATCGCGCCCGCGTAATTGTCGACTTGCGCTAACATCCAAGTATTAATTGTCGGATCTTCTCGACTAATGAAATTGTATTGAGTGAAGCCAAAATTCTATCAGAGTCAAGTTATTGAGGGACCACTCAGAGATAACGTACGCAACCGCCTCCAGTGCATTTCTGTTTTCATCAGAGATGGATTGCAAGAGAAGATCGATAACCAAATCCACTGTTGCTGTCGTCGCAGGATTCATGTTTATATGGTAAGCGTAAGTAGTTTGAGGGACTCTAATTGGTTAGGGAGTCTTAGAGGTGGGTGGGAGTGCAGGCAAGACTTGGAGTGCAAGTGAGGGGACACTGTGTCTGTCGATACTCCCACGGTTGGTCGTAGAAGGTGGTTCGTTCGTGACGACTATCCACATAGTATTGTCCGACTTATTGGCCGCTATAAAATCCCTCTTTGGAATTGTGACCAGGTGGAGGACGTCGGACGCCGGCTCTGAGGCGCTCGTCCTTCCATCGGAACAAGCCATACTAACATTCACTCGGATCACGGTAAACGCCGAAAGCAAACTCGAGAGTCCCAAGGTTACCGTGCCAATATTTGAGCGCTGGTTGTCTAACGAACAACCTCAGGCAAGGCGGCAATGATGAATGCGTTGCAAGCGGACGGCTGACAAAACCCGGGGGATCTCGGGACAATACGTAGAAATTCCGACAAGGTGCAGAGTGTGACGCCAATGGGCCAGGCACCAGGCATTAAAAGCCTCCAGAAAGCATGTGATCGCTGATAGTAAGGACTCTCGATCAAGAACCCAGATACTGAGTTACATCCGTGCTACCGTCGATCAGTATGCGAGTGTCATTGGATGTTTGCAGCATCCCTGCGTCTGTAGGACTGGCAACACGAGAGACAGTTCTAAATGACAGCTGCAAGATTTTACCGTAGCTCAAAGATGGCCTCAGGCGAGGAGAGCATAGGTCCTAGTTTCTGGCGGCATTCATGAGGGCCCCGGCGCCTTTATCACGACTCAGATGCGTAGCGCGCGATCCCTCCGTCGCTGTCGGAGACTACTGTAGAATCAGCAAATGCGCAGAGGTAAAGAGCTAACACAAACCACGTGAAAGGTACAAGCACGATTGCGTGAGGACCGGGAGTATTTGAAACGATGGGAAAGAGAATTTATGAGTCGGAAGGCAACAAGGAGCTAGAGAGTTGGACACGCCTAATTACCGACTAAATCTACTGCCAAGGTGTAAAGCTAATCGACCTCTATTCGCGTTCCAGAAATGGTATACTGGAAAACTCAAAATGATAGCCTCATTACTCCTCGTCTTGCTCAAGTGTAAAACAATCGTGGCCTACTATATCCGCCACCAAATCAAGAGTCTCTACATCAGCTTCTCCTGAAGCCTGGTAAATAGTCAAGTCCTTGAATGGAGGTGGGCGGTCTCGCTCGTTATCTGAGATATCACTTCCTTCTGACCCCTCGCCTTCATATCGAGCCAAGACCATTTCCAAGAGTCGTGGCGGCTCATATCGGCAATCATCAATTGCAAGATTCTCCAACTCCGGCAGCCCCCATTCGCTACTCGTGGTAGGGTTGGACATGTATGTGAAGAGAGGACCGAGGTCACACCCAGTGACCGCAACTGAAAGGATAGGGTTCATTCTGTCTAACTTGGGCAGGCAAAGAGGAAATTCCAAAGTAGGTGGTAGAAAGAATTCAAGTCTGATACATTCTGGACCAAATCCATTTGATTCCGTTTCAGCCCAAATCGCATCCAAAGTCTCTGAGGCCGGTTTATTCCACGCTTTGATAGCAACCTTCCTCCAATTACTTGGTTTGCCGGTGGGTTGGCATGACCATGAGAGGCAACTAGGGGAGATATATATGCCCAACCAATACTCTGAATCGATTATGTCGGAAAATAATGCAACTATCCTTTTGATGGCGGAAGGAAACAGTTGGCTGGAAATTGAGAAGTCGAGATCGAGATCGACGAGTTGAGCAGAAGGTGTGCGAATGGTTTCTAGGAGGACCAAGGCCCATGAGGTACTGGGCCTCGAAATTGATATAGACTCCAGTTGAGCCAACGTGAATGACGGTCCCTTCCAGGGAGTCTCGACGGATGCTGTTGGCTCGAGTGACAGCACCAATTCCACTAACATAGCGCACTCTTGGAGGGCTGCCAACATCTCCTCACAAGATGGAACGAATTCATCCAAGCCTGAGATGTAAAGATAGCGTAAGTCGTGGAGGACAGCCGACCGCCAAGGGATAGCCAATCCCCGCAAGCAGAGACGGCGAAGTCGAGGGCCAATTGTATGAAGCGTGCTGGCTCCGGTCCGAGTGTCAAGGCGGCATTCTACCGCGGAATACACTTCAAGGCTCTGGAGGCGGGGTGCATGGGCGTTCATGACAGCCAAAGCTGCTTCCGATGATCCGACTGCAAGCTGGATAGACCGCCACCTAGTGGAATGCGCAATTGCTGTCTTCACAAACTCTTCCCACCCGCCCGAGGTAGATGACCAATGCCTGAAATGATATGATGACGGTGCACCGATAAGGTTCAGAGGATGGTTAGCAGAGCGGATGACAGCGGCGGAGATGACGACCGCTGGGTCACGAATGTCAATTGTAGCCCATAATGATGCCGTTTTGTTGATAACGTCCCTCCATCGCTTGCAGACCTGGCAAAGAGTGACAAGGCGTCCCAGATGCGTAGGACGTGCCCATTGACGGGTCTGGAAGGGCTCCAATGCTTCAGTGATTACCTGAACAAAAATTTCGATTGGGAGCTTGTGTAATGGTATCATTCTGTTGTGTTCTGTGTGAAGCGCCGATATCTTGTCGAAGAGACGGCATTGAACAGCATCCAGTGTTAATTTGATTGCGGCGGCGTGATTGTCGACTTGAGAGAGCATCCCAGTATCCATTTCGGCGTCTCCGGGACGACCTGTTATGCGTCTTTACGTTGAAGAAAGTCAGAAATCTGTCAGAATCAAGCCATTGAGACCCTCTCCATGTCGGGACAACGGACCTCACTGAGTCCAGTGCATTTTTGTTCTCATCATACATAGATTGCAAGAGCAAATCAACGGCGAAATCAACCATAGCATTGGTCGCGGGGTTCATGGTTGATGGAGTACAAATGAAAGCTGAGCTCGAGGACCTGTAATTGATCAAGGGAGCTCGCGGAGGGCAACGTGTTCGAGGGGCGAGTCGAACCTCTCACGGTTAATCCTGGTCTAGAACTCTCGTGGCCCACGGCGCTGGCCTGACACCGTCATTGATCCACCTGCTCTCACCGAAACATTGTTCGACATTGATACTCGGTCTTTTATGCGAAGGGAGAAAAATGAAAGCGTTAAATTCATTCTACATGATTATTAATTCGAAACAACCCGGCCCTAGGACATCTTTAAGGGAGCCAAAAATGTCCTTGTCAGATTTAACCGGGACACGGCTTATCGATACCCATTTCAGTGGAGGGGGAAGGTCGCATAGACCCTCTGAGGTATTGCCTCGTCCTCCCTCCTCTATTCCGTACCGGGCCTTGATCATGCTTAATAGGTATAAGGGGTCGTAATCGCAGTTGGAGATTTCAAGCCGCTCCAGCTTTGGGAAACCCCACTGATCGTTCGTCGTTGCTCTGGACATATATGTGAAAAGTGGTTGGAGGTCGCAGTCACTTGCTATGATGTTGCGGATGCGATCTACACCATCTAGCTTCGTCAGGAACGTCGAAAGGTCCAGATCAAAAGGGCAATCCAAGTCGATTGTGATGGATTCAGGTTTGAATATATTTGCAGGGGCTTCTGCGAAGAAGTCCTCCAGAGTTTCACTCTGAGGCCTGTCCCGTGTAGTGATTTCAAATCTCTTCCCTCCACGATTTGCCTCAGTGGGCTCGCAGGTCCAGGTCAGCCCTTCGACGCAGGAGATGACTATGCATATGTTGTATTGACCATCCAAATCTGTAGAAAAGAGAGTATGGGCGCATTTGATGATATGGCGTAAGAGCTGGTCCGAACCCGAATTAGGGTCGAGGTCGAGAGAGACGGATCGAATTGAAGGCAGTTGGATGGTTTCAAGAAGATCTAGGGTCCAATGGTGACTGAGGTATAATGACATGAAACTAAGTTCGGCCATCTTAAACGGTGCTTCCTTCTTGGAAGTCTCGCCGGCCGCAGCCAGCTTTAACGAGAAATCCACTTCCAATAAGCCGGGACACCCCTTTAGAATACCTAAGGTCTCCTCGTATGACGGACCATATTCTTTCAGGCCTGAGATTGAAAGATATTGCAAATTGCGTAGAATGTACGAGTCCCATGGGATTGCAACCCCGTGCAGGCTAAGGCGGCGAAGTTGAGAAGTGGTTCCTTGGAACACAATCCCTCCTTGGAGATGAAGTCGAGTTTGTACTGTGGATTTCACTTCTAGGCTTTGGAGTAGGGGTGCAGGGGCGTGCATGATTGCCAGTGCTTTGTCCGAAGATGCGACTACGAGTTGAATCGAGCTCCATCTGGTGGAAAGCATCATTGCAGCATTTAGGAACTCGTCCGATCTTCCTGGGAGGTATGTCGCAAATTTGATAGGGCCAGGTGGTGTACCGATGATGTTGAGGGGATAGTTTACTGAGCGAAAAGCTGCTGCAGACCTGATAGCTGGCGGATCCAGGATGTCAACGGTGGTCCATAATGAGGGCGTGCAGTCGATAACCTCCCTCCACTGCTTGCAGACTCGGCACAAGGTAACGAGGCGCCCTAAGTACGTCCGATGGGACCAGCCGCGTGCCCGGAAATGCTCCAATCCCCTGAAAATTATTTGAACAAAAATTTCGACTGGAAGTCGGTGCAAAGGTACCGTTCCATTTTGATCTGTGGGAGCCGCCGTCATCTTGTCAAAATGTTGGCGTTGAACGTGATCCAGTGGCGATTTGATGACGCCCGCGTAGTCATCTGCTCTATAATTTAGCCGATATTTTGTGCCGCATGGACCCATGGGTATTTTAGAATTCAATCATCGTGCAAATTCCTCGTTCAAGAGAACGGACCTCATGGCCTCCGCCGTGTTTTGGTTTTCGTTAAGGATAAATTGTGGGAGCGTATTAAAGACAGACTTGGGCGCGGTGGGATTCGTCATCGCTGACAGGTATTGTCGTTCTTGGCTGGATCAGGGGTCTAAAGCCAGCCTGACTTCTCGCAATGCCAAGCTCCGTGCCTGTCGATCCTCCCACGGTTCAGCCAGACGGCATGGATGTGCAGGGACCAGCGCTTTGCCCGCAGGGCGCAGCAAGCTGCGCCACAGACTTCCAAGACTGTTATCAATCTCACTCTAACTCTCATCCTGCCCACCATCACTTCCTAGACTGACGATGAGTGACTCGAAGGCCCCTCTGCCCACTGAGGTCCAACAGCCCCAAGCGATCCAACTTCCCCGCTCTCCCCCACCCCAAAGCGAACAGCAAGCGCCGGCCACATCCTCTGCGAAACCTGGTTCTTCCGGTCCCCTCGTCGATGTAGACGTTGTCCCAGAGGATCCGACTCCCGAAGCGTTAGAGCTCGTGGTCTCCACCAACGACGCGGATAGGAAGAGAGATTCGTTTGATGAAACCGAACCTCTCCTGCCACCGCCCGAATTCACGGACTACGTTGCCGACTCCTATACTGACGGATCGGGTAACATCGTCTCGCATGACAAGCATTTGAATGAGGATGGTTAGCCTTTCTTTGCATCCTCCTTACTCTTTCGTCGACCTGTAGTGACAAACTATTGCTCGTAGGGGAAGCTCTCTACCGCTTCATCCTCGAACACGCTTCGACTCGGCCTACACTTCTGGTTAAGTGCAAAGGCAGTCATACAGAATGGCGCACCCGTCAGGTCACCCGCTTCGAAGATGGAAAGAACATCACTTCGACCGAAACATACAGTGAACGCATCGTTGACTTTGACTTTACTCTTGATGTATCAGCTTCCATCCTTTCCGACCCCCAAGGAGCCCCTATCTGGGTGGTCGGCGATAAAGAAGCAGTTCACCGTGGTCATCGCCGTCTCGAGGTTGACGCCCCTCCAAGGATCAGCATGGACCGCCAAGACCCCCCGCCCCCAGACCTGGAGGTCGGGTATGCCTGTCCTACTTCTCCAAGCCGTACGTGGAGGCGACGGGCAACCGAGGCGGAGCGAAAAGCATCAGCGAGTTGGCGCGAACGTCGGGAGAACTACGGTTATGCTCCTTGGGTTCTCATCCGGGGCCAGATCCGGGGAATGGAGGCAACCGTCGATGCACCGTCCGACCAGATCCGTGACAACCTCTTACACTCTGCTCATGCTCCAGCTGAGCATGGCGGCCAGTGGTACGACGACAGCTTCGTCGGACATCCCACCAAAACCCTTCGGGGCTGGGCCGACGAGTACTGTGCCAGCAAACGCTATCTCAAGGAGTTCAACTTTGAAAAGGTCGTCTATGGATGGAACATGGGCGCACTCCGACAGGCTATCGAAGCCACCATTCGCAATAATTACGCATACCAGGAAAATGTCGAGGTTTCCTTTGTCACCGAGGGCAATCGTATCTCCATCCGGGCGGACAACTGGTTTTCGCGAATGTTGAGCAAGAAGTGGCTTGTCATCATCTTGTGGATCACGTTGATCTATCCCCTGTTCATCTGGCCTTTCTGGAAGTTCTCTTCTCGCGGTGGCGGCCCATGGGAGGTCACCGGAAGTGCTTTCGCACTTTGCCGGTGGGTCCATCTTCCGGACTCTGTGCCTGGAGAGACCGTCGAGGAATATACTGCCCGGTGCGGGAACGTGGCATCAACTTCCCGAGGACCAATGCCGAAGAAGGTGATCCTTAAAGCGACGCCAAGCGGCATATCCCAGCTTATTGGAAAGAGAGAGGGAGAATGGTTCCAAGAGTGGGAAGAGACAATTGGCAGTCTGGTCAGGCAACGGTACTCTGATGACCTCCCTCTTGCGGCGCCACTGGGTTCAGACAGAACCATTGGTATTGGTTTGGACGGGTACTATCCCGAGAGAGACCGCGTGCTGAGGTTCTGACCGTGGTTCGTCGGAATCAGCAGGAAGCATGCCCTCATCTGTCTAGTCGTTGCTTTCAGAGTTAGCCGTGCTTGTTCTCTCCGCTCAATGTCTGTAGTAGATTCAGAATGTGGGACCGGTTGTGTAGTTTGATGCAAATGCCCCTGACTTGCTCTCAGCTCCGAGTCTCCAAATGGCAGGAGGTTACTTGTTTCTTAATTTGGAATAACCGGCGGATTCCCTTCATCCCCCAGAAAATCTAGCAAATGAACCCCAAATGCTTTCCAACGTTCGAGCGCCCCGAAAGCTTGATTGTGTTGTGATGTCAGCTTCAGATCAACAAATCCGGCGAGTATGGGAATTCGGATCTCGTCGGGTCGCTGAGGCGTAGGTGGAGAGCGCCCTAACA
Source organism: Tulasnella sp. UAMH 9824 (assembly GCA_019633595.1). Lineage (NCBI taxonomy): Eukaryota > Fungi > Basidiomycota > Agaricomycetes > Cantharellales > Tulasnellaceae > Tulasnella > Tulasnella sp. UAMH 9824. The sequence goes on from WSUI01000841.1 coordinate 13,896, forward strand.
TAGCTGGTCAACCCCCGACTTTTTACCACAATGCTGTGGAGGGATGCGCCTGATAGCAGTTGAGCTCGCAATGGCCTTTCATCGTCTAAGTTTGATGGCACCATAGGGCCGTGGTAGCCTAGGAGGTGGGAGCAACTTCTCCGCTGTGACGCATCCCGGATGTCACGCTCCCGCAATCCCGGTTTTGTCACGCCCCAACCCCGCAGACTCGCGATGACATCTTTGAGCTACAAAAGATCTCTGTGGGACCCGTTTGCGTAGAGGAACCTCATCCTACTCATCTCTCTACGATCCTCTTCCCTCCTCTCCTTCCTCCCTCTCCTCCTCGACTGTAGTCTGATATGTCATACCAAGTCAAGGATATCGCAACCAAGCCATACGATGGCCAAAAGCCCGGTACATCTGGTCTTCGCAAAAGGTACGATTGATGACGAAACTGATCGAGTCCGAGGACATTAGCTGACCGCGATCCCATTGCAGGGTGAAGATCTTTGAGCAGGAGGTATGCAGCGATGAGCTCGGTCGGCATTAAAATCGTTGGATCTAACGCGATGGTCGACAGCACTACACCGAGAACTTCGTCCAAGCCATCTTGGAAGCAATTCCAGGAGGTGCTGCCGGCTCGACACTCGTTGTGGGAGGCGATGGTCGGTATTACTCGAAGCCGACCATCCAGGCCATTCTCCGCCTCGCCGCGGGTAATGGCGTTAAGAAGCTCATCATCGGTCAAGAAGGTATTCTATCGACCCCCGCTGCCTCGAACGTCATCCGTCAGTACAAGGCCACTGGTGGTATTCTCTTGACTGCAAGTCACAACCCCGGCGGGCCCGACAATGACTTCGGCATCAAGTACAACATGGAGAATGGTGGGCCTGCACCGGAAGGCGTCACGAACAAAATTTACGAGATCACCAAGACCTTGAGCTCCTACAAGTCCCTTGACGCCGGTGAGGTAAGTGGCCACGCTAGACCCTGGATTGGATCTCTCGACACCCACCCTAATCGACACTCCGCGAATAGCTCGACCTCTCGAAGCTTGGCAACTTCAAATACGGTCCTCTTGAAGTCGAAATTATTGACTCGGTCAAGGATTACCTCGTCCTTCTCGAGAAAATCTTCGACTTCCCGCTCATCAAATCCTTCCTCCAATCCAACCCTAATTTCAAGGTCCTCTTCGACGGCTTGCATGGTGTCACTGGTCCATACGGTCGAGCTATCTTCGTCGAGACTCTCGGTCTCCCCGAATCCTCCATCCAAAACTGCGTTCCTCTTCCCGACTTTGGTGGAGGACACCCAGACCCCAACCTTATCTACGCCCACTCCCTCGTCGAGGCCGTCGAGAAGAACAACATTCAATTCGGTGCTGCCAGTGACGGAGATGGTGACCGTAATATGATCTACGGAAAGGGAGCATTTGTCACCCCTTGCGACTCTGTCGCCATCATCGCTGACAAGGCCGAACACATCCCGTATTTCAAGTCCGGCATCAAAGGATTGGCCAGGAGTATGCCAACTTCCGGCGCTATTGACCTTGTCGCCCAGAAGAAGGGCTTCGAGTACTTCGAGGTGCC
>WSUI01000842.1:0-15419 GCA_019633595.1 Tulasnella sp. UAMH 9824
AAGCGCTTATTATGTGCTCGTTTCAGGCCCAAGGTGAAACTCGAGGCCTTGCCCCCTCGAAATCGAAGGTGCTCGATCCATCGTGATCACAGACAACCGGCCTCGCATAAACGCTTCTCCCTGTCGCTCATCATTTTTGAAAAGTGCTGCTGGTCGGGAACGGCCCCCGACTGATCACTGCCGTCCAAGACATTGTCTGGGTGCGAAGGGGTGACGGCTTCCCATGCGCCCATCCACGGCAAACACCATCCCCCCGAAGACGTACACAAAGGGGGATCAATATCACTGCGCTAACCATGCTCTACCCCATGTCGTCATCCACTCTGAACCGCCCAGAACAGTGGAAACGTCACCGAGCTAGCCTACTTCCATCCGGATCCAAGGATGCCGTTCACGGGCGGGCGTCCTGGCCCAGTACCGGTCCTCCTTTCACGAAAGGCATCCCAAGCTCAGGTTTTGGCAACGGTTAGCGCGAAATCATTCGTTTGGTAGGGACGCAGGACCTACTCCCAACACCATAACTTGCTTGTGGATTACAATTCCGTGCCTTACCTATCCTCCCTCCACCTCCTACAGCAGATCACTGGCCGAGAATTCCGTAGTAGTTTTCGGTGTCTGTATAGGCCCACTTAATCCCAAGTCCCCAAATACAGCTGAATATACCCCGAGCTAGCTTACTTTGCATCCGGATTCAAGGATGCCGTTCATAGGCAGGCGTTCGGGCCCAGTTTTCGTTGCGACTTATCGAATCAAGATGCTGTACAGCTCGAGGCACTGGCCGCGACGAACCAGTTATTTGGAGATGATAAACAGTCCCAACGAATATCCCGTCTTTTATTGAAAACCATGCAAACAAGTACAATTTAATTGTCTTCATGACCCAAACCAGGCCCAAACACTCTTCCGCTAGCGCGATTATAGCGATTTGTATATCATGATCGTGGCCTGCCGTGGAAGATACCCCTCAATCACGGCCATGCACATTTCTGAAGTCGAACTCTCCATTCCACGACCACATACTGTCTTTGAATTGTTGGGTTGGTGCCCTGGGCTTATTTATCGAAACGACGGGAATGATTTCTGAGCGTTAATCGTTTCAGTTACGGGGTTCTGAGAGGCTAACACTTCTCCATACCCCGTTCCGCTCGGCGTGCATCATCGCGGGCCGCCAAGATTGCCAAGTAACGCCGACGGCACGCAAACATCCGAAGCCACGATCGGGCTCGGTCCAAATTTATCAAATCTTCAACATACTTGTTTGTGACTTGGCGTTGAAGCATCTCTTCGAACCTGGATCCAATGCAACGCGAGTAAATCGTCTGTCAGCTCCACCGTCCTTTCATCTGCTGCTAACCCGAGGGCGCTGTTTTCATTGATCATCTTGTAACGAGTGAGTAGCAAAAGCATGCTAATAGAAAGGTTAAGCGAAAGCTCAAGAGTGAATGAAGCCCCACCTTACTTTGTGAACGAGATGCCCTTTCCGGGCTCAGCCATGAGCATGGCTTCATAGTACAGACGGACGAATGTGGCCCGTCGGCGACTAATCTCCCATTGATCTATCCGAGAAATGTTGTGAACGAGTTTCCGAATATCAATCTCGTGCCCACCAGCATACGAATACACGACCTGTGCCCCAGGGTCGTTAGGGTCGGCTCGACTCTGTTCCATAATTCTCGCAATAGAAGACTCGATCGGATGAATCCGAGCTTCAAATCCACCACTGAGTATCTATGCATCCATGTCAGGGATAAATCCTTCAGGGGAAGGTGAATCTAACCCACCGAAAGAAATGGGACAAGGCGTGCCCTCGTCAGAAACCCAGTCCCGTCCACATCAAATTGGGCCCATGCTTTCTTGAAATTACGCATGTCATGGCGGTCGATTGGACCTCCCGAGTTGCTGAGTTGGAAGATCCAGGAGAAATCTTCAACAACAAGCCCTAACGCGGCGGGTCAGCACTCCCCCAAACCGGAGACTATGAAGTGCATCCGCACCAGTAAACATGTTTACAAATATGTACTGGCCCCAGTGTAAGTAAGCATATACTAAGGCATTCTGCAAATCAACCTACCATGCTCAAGAGGTTCCATGTGATAAAAAGGAAATACGCCCAACCAATGCTTCCGCAGTCGCTGTCAAGATTGTCTTGGCCATAGCTCGTGCAGGCAGGATAAGAGATCGTACTAAGGCGCAAAATCAGCAGCTGACATAGGTGAACAATACAGATTTACGTGCAAGTCATGCATATGCTGATTCCACTTCTCCCTACACATATAGGATTAGATAAACGAGTATTTCTTCATTCTGTATCACGCACCCGGTGCTCATGAAAGCGAGCATGATGATAGCGTTGAAAAAGTCCCGGTAGTTTTGAGTGTGAGTCTCGCTGCCGCCCCACCGAGTGAGGCCAAAGACTTCCACGAAGATGATGGAGAAGAAAAGAAAAAGGACTGTCCACAGCAGTAACAGTTTTAAAATCGCTGAAAGACTCCATCTGGAACACAAGGTATTAAAGTCATCGTAGATAGCGGCGTACACCAATTGCAACCTACAACGACGTTTTCAAGAGCCGGTCCAGCCCGCTATTCCTTTGAACGAGTTTGAAGGCAATGCAAACCAGGAAGAGCTTTTGCAACTGTTTCACTGAAAATTCCTTGGACCCGTGGAGGATTGGGAGAGTAGTTGCAAAGCTTCCAGCAAGGACAAAGGCATCAACTAGGTTCCAACGATTGGCTCGGAAACTTCGCAATCCGAGACCCGAGATCCGGACTACGATATCCACTACATAAATTGTCACAAGGACCAAGAAAAGAGAGTCTTCGCAGCGATGCATCAATTACATGCTAGAGATGTATCTGTCATTTCTTACCTAGGGTTCGGTTGGCGGTAGAACTGATGGTGAAGGTCTGGGCACTGCGGAAAGAGATGTCAGTGGTGGAAACAAGGGCAACGCTCCGAAAAGACGACGGAACTTACGCAAGAGCGACAATGTGGATGGTGTATAGGCCAGTCAAGCCCCGTGACCACCAGCCGTTCTTTTTTACGGCCTTGTTAAAGCACCAGAAACGCCAGGGGCTGGTGGGTGGGCGCCTAGGACGTTTGGAAGGCCGTTGGCGCTTTATATATTTTTGGAGATTGAGCCACCGTCTCTGATCTTCCGTGAGAAGAGCCGTTCCGGACCTGGAAGTGAAATTTCCGATTATGATGCTGAAAGGAAGGGGGATAGGTGCTGGTTAGCTCTAACAACGCGAGAAGTCTGTGGAATGCAGTTACCTGACGAAAAGTGTAAAGATAATTACAGCTCCCAAGAGATGGTAGATAAGGAAGTACAGGGAATTTCTCCGCGAGTTATTCAAGCGCGGTTGCAAGTCCCTCCCTACTAGGTCCGTCGCGACTCCCATGACATCGGTCCACCCTTTGGACGAAACGATTTCAAAAAGAACCAGAAGGGAGGATCCGAATGAGTCGAATGAGAATGTCGTTGAAGGGGAAGGTTGATCCCAGGATCGCGGAGCAAGGAACCTAAAGTTAACACCCTCCACCGGCTGTGAGAAATATTCGCCCGTACAGTCCGATTTTCCGGCCGCTTCATCATCGTTGCAGACAAACATCAAGCCTGAAAAGATGTTCAGACCCCAGATTGCGTAGGGAATCATGTATAGCAGAGTGAGCAAAGCTGCGTCAATCAAGCCTTTGGCCCCAATAACTACCACCGAATGGAAGGTATCCCTCATCAATCCGGAGGAAGTGATAAGCCGCAACGCGCGGAAGGCCTTGAGTGATCGCGTTGCGTGGCTGACGCCCTCCACTCGGACAATCGCGGTAATCACGTTGACGAGCGACGCGACGAGGATGATGAAATCTACGACATTGCAGGCGCTGAGAAGGTAGGCATTGGGAGTGAAGATGAAGCCGTCCGCGACGATCTTGACAAGGAATTCTAGGATTAGAACGCTTGCGAATGCTATGTCGGCCGAATTAAACCACGTGTTCCGTTGGGGGCCGTGAGCGATGTAGTATTGTCGTCGGTATGCAGGGGTAGCAATGGCAGCGACAATAATACCACCAATGACGGCCAGGACGACGATGAGCTGGAAGCAAGACTGGGCTATGGGAGAAGGGGGAACGCCGAAGATGCGTTCTCCATCTGATGCTGGAGTGACTAGTTTCTGGCACAGCCTCCGCAGGGGGCTTCGGTTTGGCAGAACCCAAAATGACTTATCATAGGTTGGATGACCCCTGATATGGGCTGCCTTCAGCGCTTTACTTTCCAACACAGGCTCGTTGCTCTCGTCGACTGTTGCGAAGAGAAAATCCCTACAGTGTCCCGTGAGTACCGGGGGGCGGTGAGTTCCGAGTTGCCTCACAATCTATGTTTTACATTTTCCTCTAGCTGCGGTGGACCTGTGTCCCGTCGGAGAGCCCTGAGAGAAACCAGCGGCACCGAGTTTTTTGCCTGTTTATCGAAGCGTAACAAGCGGCGGAGAGTACCCGCCAACCCCTCTCGGTTTTCCTGCCCCAACAATGAAAATTGAAATACCCGTAGAAGAGTCATTTAATGAAAATAACATCAAGAGATAACGATAACATACTGAGTGTGGGTACCCTTGGGGTCGCTCGTGACTATCTTGCCCAACCACTGCCTGCCCCACCGGCAAAGCGAGACCCGACGGCAGGGTTTCGACAGCGACAGACTCCGGCACTGGTTTGATCCATCTATAAGGGTTCATCCTCCTCACCCAGCTCAATGGCACGGCGTACGGCTCTCCCTTACGAAGATATGCGTCGAATTGGCGACATCTCTTCTGCTCTTCTGACAATTCGAAGCTCTAGCATCCAGGGTGAGCTTGAATACACAGCGCAAAAATCTGTGACTTACTTCGTGAAAGATAACAACGAAAATTTGCAGTAAAATGACTTTTAGGCCAAGAGGTTAAGTTTGGACGCGACCATGCCACCCAAGGCGAACCTACAATTTGCGACGAAGAACCAGCCAACATAGAACAACACGGCAATCAAACCCTGTTTGAATGGTGCGCTCGCATCGGCTGTTAGATATAGGATGTCGGTCCAATTCTCCGACGTGAACACCTAGGAGAACGGTAAGCTAGGCCCCGACGAGATACCTCGAGGAAACGGTACCTGGTACATTGCCAAGAATGCGGAGTAGGTTTCGCGGAAATTCACGTGGTTGTTTGCCTTGACGTCGACTCGGAAAAGCTGGACTGCGATTAGCGCTCCGAGGAAGTTCAGGATCGTCATAAATAAAATTATGTTCCACAACCCCTTTATGTTCCCGAACACTCGGAGCTTCCATATGATAGTCGTTAGCCTTGTCCCATGCCTGTAACAAACCGAAAGACCACCCACTACGAACGGCCGCATTCTCGGCACAGCTAAAATCACCCGATAGAACCGTACAAGCTGGAGGGCAGTCAACCATGGGTAATACTGCCAGTCGTGGATCGGTGGTATCTGAATGATGCTCGTAGTCAAGGCCAAGAACAGGTCGAACCAGTTGACGCCTCGTTCATTGAACTCTCGCCAGTTTGGCAAATAGCCCGTAATCCGCCAGATAATTTCCATGTCAAATGCGATAGTGATCACGAGTTCGAAGCGGTCTGTGGAAATAAAGCTGATTAACTCCATACGGTTCCCCAATATTAGAACATGGAAAGGGCTTGTACCTAAGAACTGCAAGTGTCTCGCAGAGGAAGCCGACGTTCTCGTACCTTGAGCCACTATATCCGCGAAAGCCAGGGCGATCCAACCCGATCGGGTTCGGAGATACCATTTCTGAATACTCGAGTTTGACCCCGTTCGCTGTCTGCCCATCGCCATCCACTCTTCTGCCGTTTCGTCAATGACGGGTCCAGAGCTACATGAGGGATCCGCGTCAGGTTCCTCTCAAAAATCGGGACAAGGCTTACGTCCCAGCACCGACCTGCTCTTCCTTGTCTGCACCCGAACGTACGAAAACGTGTTTAAGATGACAGCAACAAACAAGTTGATGAGCCAAAAGTTGAGAATGATGATGCATAGGATGAAAAAGATTGAGGCGGCGTCGAAGTCAGAATCCATCATTTGATACATTACCGAGGACCATTGATTGGCCCCGGCGATGACGAGGACTTGGAGAGCACCGAAAACGATGTTCTCAAAGCTTTGAATGTTTTTATGCGGGTTGGAAACTTGTTCCTGTTCAGTGTTCCGTCCTCAGTTGGCATGCATGTCCTTAGAGATGAGTGATACAAGCCAGAACGCACTCGGCAAATCTGACCCAGCGGACAAATGAATCCTTTGGGCGCCAACGTCATCTCGCCTTGGATGTTATAGTATCCCGTGACTTTCATGCTGAAAGAGTCGATCTGACCACCACATGATTGTTCGAAGTTGATAGGGTCACCATCAGGCATGACTATGCAAAGCTTTATCAGCGTGTGGGCAAAGGAAAGTATGAGTGCGATCTTATACTCAGTTGACAAGTTCGCCGAAAGCTTCCTTTGAACGATTGGACTCCAATAATGCTGCAGGGACCACAATGTGAGCGCATACCTCAACCATCTCCGCAGAACCTACGAGAGCAACACTATAACAAATAACACAAACGCCGACACTCTCGCCAGTAAAGGACCTGCTATCTTGAGAGACCTCATTATCGCAGTCGTGCCCTTGGTCATTGCAAGCAACCGTGCAACCCGAAGCACACTCAACGCCCTGAAGATGTACAGATGCCTGGTCGGCAAAGTCTCCGTTCCGGTAATGCAAAGTGCAAACATGATCCAAAACGATGTGATGGCGATAAAGTCAATTCGGGTCCATGAATGTCGGAGGTACGGTAAATTCTGCGCCGAAGGACCCTGTCGCTGTTCGATCGCCAACTGAAACGGATGTCGATCAAGGGAAAAAATGACGCCGATCCAAGAGAAAAAATGTTTCGTCGAACCAACTAGTGGGAGTGCATGAGAGTCGGAGCGTTGTTGCGCGGTGAAGCTCGGGCGACTTGAAGATGGGCCCTCAACACTGTCGTCGTTTGCACCTCCCGTGCCGAAGCGAGAGTGGACCTTGGAAAGAGATGCCTTGAATTTTTGGAAGAAGAGACGGTAGTCGATCCATCGTATAATTGGGTCAAACACCAAGCCCGTGACGAGGATGCGGGCAAAAGCTTCAATGCTAGAATATCTTTCGATCAGCGAGTGTCAAAATCAAATCGGCAATCCTGAGTGTTGAAACCCACGTGAAGATAACAAAAAGGATAAAGAGCGTATAATCTTCCCAAGTCTTGAAGAAGACGCCTTCTCGACCAACATCAAAGGCCGACCGACGTGCCTGGATTGCTAGAACGACCGCGTTCAGCATGATAAGTAGTAGGATGATATATTCCGTCCACCTAATAACGGGTTGACGTCAGTACATCGGAGTACATTCCATGGCGCGATTGTTGATCACCTCCATAGGAACATTGAGAACAGAGCACGCCGAACCACACTCTCGGGACCGAAGGCGCCAAGCGTTCTTCCCTTTAGCGGCGCCATCATTCTCCCTCGTTCCCCATATTGTCTTTGAGAAAATCGTGCCCTTCCTCTTCCTTGTTCCGTTCCAATTTCACCATTCCCTCCTTGAGTGTGACTGAAACCTGAAGCAGAGGCTCTATCCTCTTTGCCTGTGACAGGGCCAGAGGCGTTCGAGTCCAACGAGATCATCTGTGAGCGCTTACGAGGCCTTCCAGCTTGTCCTGGTGGGTCTGGCGGTTGGTATTGAAATCCTGATGACAACGGTGATACCTGAGCACTCCCTACTCCTGCCTCATCGTCTGTGGTCATGATGGTTGGAGATAGTAAATTAGACGGTGTTCGAACGCGTGATTAGGACGTTTGAGGGTGAATGGATTAGGCCCTAGGTGATTTTGCGATGAGGTCGAGGGCTCAGAGTGGACAGACTCCGGCAGATAACCACTCAAAGCATTCCGCCAAGGCACCTCTTTCTGATCTTCCTCACTACCCCCTTTCTCGGGGTTGCCCTCATGCTACCCTAGTTGCGGCTACTGCTTCTGCTGTTGAACATGCTTTTCGAGATCCGTCAAGACATTCATGAATTGGACAACACACCGCGCGGAATTTGTGAGGCAGACAAGTGCCACGGGGCGAACACGCGGCCGATGTCACAACGTGCAAGGCGGTGGTTGCTCAGGAGGGAAATTTTCCAGAATCCCAGTAAAAACCCTCCATTGAAACAGCTTTATAAGGGGAGTTTTCACCCGGGTCTTCACTCCAGAAAGCGCCCCTTTGAGTCCTATTGTGTGTGGGAAACCACCCTTCATGTTTAGGCCTTGTCTGAAGGCGGGAAACGCGCATTGCTCTAGGGAAAAAATAAAAAAAATAAAACAGGCCCTGATTCTGCTACCCGGGCAGAGATACAGGATCCACGTCCTATTTTGGGACTGTGTGTTTTTTCTCACATGCTGTGCTCGTGTTCGGGACCGAAACATCCCTTGTGCAATCACGTCACCGGTCTTACAACCCATGCGGTCGCCAAACACGCGTCTCCTCGGTATAATCCTAGATAAGCCCTTTCCTAGCACACGTCGCAAAGGGTCCATTTTCCCCTTTCCTCGCGGTGTTGTTAGCTCTATCCTCTGCTTTCATAACAGTCCAATGTCATCATCCGCTTCAAAGTCTCTTTGGCCTTTTGATAGCTCGAGTCCTCAGATTTCGATTTCTCAGCTTCAAACTCCGGCTAGTGACGAGATTGCCGAGGCGGACAAACAATCCGACATTGAGCCAGACGATTCCCAGGCAGCCATGAAGGAAATAAACCCACAGAAGCCCTCTGCCGTATGTCCGACTTCTTGTTCTTAGAAGTGAGTCAAATGATTTACGTGGGGCTACGCGCAGCGGACGAGGTTAGAAAAGTGTTTAGGTTTTCGGATCCAGCCGAGCGCGATCAGCCTGCCCCCGCCAGGAACTTTCAAACGTGGTGGCAAAGCCGAGGTGGTACAGGCAACATTTCAGCGGAAGATATGGAATAAAAGGAAGCAAGTGGCCGTGAAAAAGCTTTGGTATCACAAAGATATGGATAACCATAGGTTCGCTAACGTAAGAATACCCAGAGCGTACGTGTGGTCGATAACTTATCCACACACAACCAGGAATTTGTTAATGAAGTCGAGCTGATGGCTCGGTTATCTCACGAAAATATCATCAAACTGATCGGGTTTGTCGAAGAATTTGAAATCGGACGAGGTTGGATAGTTATGTCTTGGGCGCCAAATGGCAATGTGAGCGAGTTCCTCGCGACGGGAAGGTGGGAAATCCCGGAGCGAATTTCCCTCGTGAGTACCTACTTGCCATGAAAAGGAACCTCGAAGCTCATGGTGCATTTATTGTAGATCCAGGATACCTTCGAGGGGCTCAGATATCTCCATACTCGCCAACCACCGATCTGCCACGGCGACCTCAAGTCGGTGAGTGGATTTCTCTATCGGCAGTAACCTTGAATGTCATCTCAATAGCGTCATAGCTCAACATACTCGTCAGTGCATTGTATCGTGCAATCATTACGGATTTCGGTTCGGCTCGTGTTTTAAGAGAATCGGCAGACATAGACAAAGACAAAGGCAAAGGGACCGGGCAGGGTACTAACGATCACTCGACTCCTAGAGAGGATAGTCCCCAAATACATGCTCTTGCAACTGGAAATCAGCTAACATTAACTGGCCCCGCCTGGTCACTGCGTTGGGCGCCTCCTGAAGTTGTGAACGGGAGTCATCCGGGTTTACCAAGTGATGTTTGGTCGGCTGGATGGGTATGTTGGGAGGTAGGATGCTTTGAAGCCATCAGAGCTCGGGTTGCGGTAGCTGAATTCGGTTAACAAATTTGCTGGGTAGGTTATGACGGATAAACTTCCGTTTCCCGAACTCCATTCAGGAACTGCCATTACAATGAGGGTGATTCAAGGCAAAGTTCCTAGTGCGAGCGAAGATGAACAGTTATCGCAAATCGTAAGGCTTTGCAACTTAATGACGGAATGTTGGGCTCTAGATCCTAAGGATAGGCCAACTGTTTCCCGTTGTTCTGACGAAGTTAGATGGGTGGTGAGTTTGACGACCATTTCCGTACAACAATCCCTTAGGTAACTCCCTCTTAGCCATCACTAGTCCCCTTAGGAGGGGTTTCAGCACAGTCCAAGGTGCAGACGAGCCGACTGTTGTTACAAATGGGTCGGATGCAGTTCTTGCACGCTCGTTACCAAGATGCTGCCCCCTTGTTCCAGAAAGCTCTCGACGTTGCAACCCCAGAGAAGGATGAAATTGAACGGGCAGAAGCCTTGCATTGGTTGGGGAATGTCTCCGCTGCTCTGAGCCAATATACCGAGGCGAAAGAGTCTTACCGCCGGGCGTATAACATGTACGATCGCATAGGTGATGATCTGGGTCGGGCAAACACGCTACAGGGGCTGGGGGTCATCTACCATCGTCAATCCCAGTTCGCCGAAGCTGGAGAGTCTTTCACTCGGGCGCAGCATATCTACAATACGCTCCATGATGACCAGGGCCGGGCGAGTACGTTGTGTGGGTTGGGCCATCTCTACAGGACTCAATCCGCCTACGGCAACGCGGAAGAGTCTTTTGCTAAGGCTCAAGAGATCTACGCTTGCATCGGAGACGGCCATGGCCAAGCCAACGCACTGCTAGGACTAGGAAGCGTATACCATATTCAGTCCAAATTTGCCGAAGCTGATGAAGCCTTTAATCGAGCGAACAGCATATACGCTCGCATTGGCGATGATGTGGGCCGAGCGAATGCATCAGTGGGGCTAGGGGATGTCTACTGCGCTCAGTCGAAATATGGGCTAGCAGAACTATTATATACCCGAGCACTGGATATCAACAGTCGCGTCGGCAATGTTCAGGGTCAAGCGAATGCAATGTACGGGCTGGGAGAGGTTCACCTCCATCAATCCGAATACACCAAGGCAGAGTCATCTTACACCAAAGCCCTGGATATCTTTACTCACATCGGCAATGGCGGGGGTCAAGCGAGTGTGTTACACGGCCTGGGAGAGGTCTACCATCGTCAATACAAGTACACCGAGGCCGTATCAAATTACATCCATGCAGGAGATATCTACCGTTGCCAGTCCCAGTACACCGAGGCCGAATCGTCTTACACCAAAGCACGAGATGTCTATGCCGTCACTGGGAATAGTAGGGGCCAGGCAAATGCATTGTACATGCTGGGAGAGGTCTACCGGCACCTGTCCAAACACACCCAAGCCGCATCGTCTTACACCCAAGCAAGAGAAATCTACTGTTCTATTCATGATGATGAGGGGCAAGCAAACGTATTGCATGGATTAGGGGAGCTCTACCTCCATCAGTCTAAATACACGCAAGCCGAATCTCTCTACATCGATGCGTATCAAATTTTCGCCGGTATCCGCAATGGTGGAGGTCAAGCAAATGCATTGCGCGGGCTGGGAGATGTCTCCCACCGTCAATCCAAATCCGCCGATGCCGTATCATATTACACCCGAGCAGGAAATATCTACCGTCGTCGGAAGCAAGACACCGAGGCCCAGTCGTTGTACAACAAAGCGCGGGAGATTTATGCTCGCATTGGGAATGGTGGAGATTAAGCATAGAGTAGGGTTTGCGGCCGAGATCGAACGTTAACGAATGTTCTATTTCGCTACACAACTTCCCACTCCTTTCTGTCGAACCCTGTACTCTCCGCTAACGACTTTCCTTTGCCTTCCTTCATGACTATAGATGCAGTAGTAAACCCTTTTCCCCCTTTCTTCTTCCCCTAGTGACAAGTGAGGTTGTAATCGTCTGGGACCTTTCTCTCTGCTAGTGATGGTGTAGATAGGTATCTTGTCCTGGCCTTTGTTATATTTGGGTTCTCAGCTCTTTGCGACGCCGCAATCTGATAAGGTGCATCTAAACATGATGTGCTGGGGATTTCGGGTTGTGCGCAGCATTGTCTTCAATTTCTGAGTCTTCATAGTGATCTTGAATTCTCTTCTATACGCTGCCTGATTCTTTCACTATTCAGGGGATGATCAGAATGGAGCATCTTGATTAGAGCTCTCCGGTGGGATATGTTGGTTGTGGCTAGGTACTGCCTAAAATATAGCGTCGGGTGGCAGGGATGTCTGGCTGGGGTTTGTACCCGATTTCAAGGTTGTGACATCTGCCAACGAACGGTGGCGTTACCCGGTGAGCTCTTCCTGAGCATTCACCCGACGAAGACGATTGAACCGCTCAGACTTTAGAGAGCAGAGCAACAAGTACTGTCGCCAATTCGGCTTCTTTCGTTCAGGTCCCAGATTTCCTATTAATGTACGCTGGGGTTAAAGACCGGTATTCTTCATCCGCTCCAAAAGGCACCCGGCAATCGCAATTGATGGACACCTGTCCGCAAACATGATGGTGTATAAACATCGAGCGAAAACCGATCGTGGTCGAGAAGCGTAAAAGATAAATATCCTAATGGTTGTGAGTGATCGCACTCATCCTTTCCATATTCCACTCCCCCAATTCCTAAAGCAGCCGCGGTGGCCCTCACCTTTGCGGCTACAAGTGCTTCTAAGCTCAACGACATCGGATGCGGTTTCCTCCCTCCCCCTGTGGCGCTCTCACTTGCCCCATTGCCTTTACTGGATGATGCGACGGAGACGAGCGACAGCTGGGTGTTGGTCGATGCGGAGCGGCCGTGGTTCGGTTCATGGGTGGGGGTTGCGTTGGACTGGAAAGGCAATGGAGGTCGAGGCACGGGTGGTAGCTGTTGCTGAGATGACGACGAGGATGACGTCTGAGTAGGGTATTGCTGCTGTTGCTGTAATGGTGGTGGAGGAGGGATCGGAGAAGAGTGCGAGAAGGTGGACGAAGAGGGAGGAACGGTCGGCGGGGCGACGTCGGGGTCGAGGACATCGAGGTTAGGTTGAATCGGGACGAGGTCGAAGCCTGTGCATGCGTATCCACAGAGATTAGTATTGGTCGGTGGTGGTTGGGTGGTCATTACAGGTGAGATCCGTCCGTCCACGGTGAGGGATCGAGCGTGGACGCACCAATCAATCGAGTATCCTGTTTGTTATTGAATGAATGCACCAAGGAAATGCGACACAACCATGCAGGTAAAGGAAAGCCAAGACATTTGTCAACCGGCCATTCACTAGAGGGTTTGCGCAAGCGGGCGACGGAGGCGGGCAGGGTCGGACGGAGGTGTACCTTCGCCGCGGTTAGGATCCAGGAACCTGTTCCGCATCCTAGGTCTAGCCTGTGTATGCTGAGCGGATGTCCGACTCGTTAGCGGGTGTTGTCGGCCTAAGGCCATAAAGAGGGCGTACACCCGTGGTGGTGGGGTGTCAAAGACCGCGTACTTTATGCCATTGCGACATTCGTGGTCTGGAGTGGAACGAGATTCCCGCTACCTTGTAGTGGGTCTTTGGCGAATTGTTTTTTCAGGCACATATAGAAATAAATTTTCCTAAGTGCAGCTTAAGTCAGCAGCTGAGATGGGCTGAATCTGAAATTTACCCGGTCCCATGGCCCCACCCGCGCGTCAACTCGTGCTAATCGTTTGACTCGTGATCTTACGTGTTTGTCAGCCCGCGAAGTCTGTCTGTTTGTTTCACCTGATCGTCTTCTCTAGCAGACAGTCTTGTGGTTGACGCCATCGCCTGTAAGCCCGTTGCTTACCTTTGTCTTGCCCGTTTTACATGTGACACGACCGAGTTTCACGTCGAATGGCTTTGCGGTAAGTGTGAGTTCTAACTTGGGCTCACACCGTCCTTCTTAGAGAATCTATCGCAATGGACGCCTGCTGGTCTCATGTCGACGACCAGCAGTATGATTGTAGCTGCCACACACTACCGATACAGATACACTTACAGAATTCACGAATATCTTCGAACCGGCTGAGCTTTATGTGGAGGGAAACACGTCCGTCCCTGCTCCCGATGGTGCATTGATGCCTGTGGGGCCTGTCCTCGCGATTATGATTAATTTCCGCTGTGCACTCGCTTACTCTCTTGTGATATAGAAGACCTGGCATTGACGGGGATAATACTGTCCAGCCTACTTCAGTTTATTAAGACAGATCCAGGATCGACGGTCCCGGTCACCCGCTGCCTATCATAAGTAGTAAACAATTCCCTAAATCGAGCGCGCCCAAGCTACAAGAATGATAAAGGTAGCGGACCCTGCCGTGCTCGCGCGGCCTTACCATCTAAATGGGATTCTGTCGCCCGCGCGGAACGAAATTATAGCTGTTGGCTTCCTAATCACCAAACCGAACATTCTACGTTTTTTCGCACCGAGCCCCTGTCTCCACCGTGCGCGATGCATAACTTCCTCGGGGACGCGCTCCAAAATTGACAGACGTAATAAAGAAGTACATGGCAAGCGTCCTGTATGGTGTTCCAAATGATGGCTAAATTGTATGACATTCCCACCCATTTCCTCCAATTTATATCTCTCCGAGCCCCCTGAAGACATCACTCCACACCTAGGTCCGAACCGATGTAACATGGAAAGAGCCAGGACATCTATACCATTACAGCAACCACGTGCAATAGTATATATAACATAGACAGAATAGACAGAGGCGGGCAGGCAACCGATGATCCCCCTGTATCCTCTCGTTGCCAGTGATGAATGAACCACAGATATCTGAGGTCAGTCGGCTTTATTCGATCGTTCTTACCGCGTTGCGCCAACACAACTTGTTTCTTCACCGATTTGATTTAAACGAATCACTTTCCAAATGCAGTGAGCAAAGTACTTCTTAAGGGCATAAATATCCTACTCTTGATTTACGGCGTAGGAGGAGTTCATGTATGTCCGCCGCGACCCAAGCCGTCAGATTTTAGTTCTCTTCTGGAGCGTATTTTGTCGCCACGTGTTTATTCTAACTCTATCCCCCCCACCCAACTCATAAGACGTCTTCGGCTGTTGTCGGGATCTGGAGGACCACCGATTGCCGTTTTCGACCGGTGGCGGCGTGGGATGTTTATGCCCAGTTTAACCACATCGTCGAGATCGGGTGTCGACAACCTCCCTCCCACTGCCTGCGACTTTGACTATCAAGAACAAACACCAGACTAGCAATGGACGTTGTACAAGATATCAGTCAACAAGTTCCTTCTGTAGCCGATTTCAATTCACTGGTATTAGAAGGCAACCCCTTCAACACCACAGGGGGGTTTGGCGACGTTTACAAGGCCAATCATCCTCAATTCGGACTCTTCGCTCTTAAAAGGCCCAGGGGGTTGGGCGATCCAGGCTCTGCAAACTACAGAGTAAGAACTTTGGTGGCTTCGAAATTGACTTGAAACGGAAGACGAGTCTAATCAACTCAATGTTCCAGCACCTCCTGCACGAGGCCGCTCTGTGGAAAGCCGCTCGCCACCCAAAT
>WSUI01000843.1:0-15417 GCA_019633595.1 Tulasnella sp. UAMH 9824
CGTCTCTCTGACGCCCCGGGTGTCGATAGCGCATAGACTTTTTGCGGCGCGAACGGCTTGTTGATGAATTGGTCCAGCGATTCCAGTCGCTGAGACCCATGTCCGACGTTCGCCTTGGTCGTGATGCCAGTATGGGCGAGTACGGTCGAGTCGGGACTCAGAGCCCAAGGATGAGGCTGATGAGGCTCAATATCGGTGGGGGACGGTGCGGATTGGGCGTTGATCTCGGGTTCGTACCTCGCTCCTTGCCGTGGGGGCTCTTTTGCAACCTGTGCGTATGGATCGAATATCGGGGATGCTCCCTCGGCCCCGTGCCCGACGAGGGTTCTATCAAGTTCTTCGACTTGGGACCAGCTCTGGGATCTTCGTCTCGAGGCTGCCGGTGGTGCCGAAGGCTTGGGTGGTTCCCGATTTTGATAAGTTTGATATGGTTGATAGGCGGTAGGTGGAGGCCGATATTCCGCTTGGGGTACTGATTGTGGTTGCGATACCGAGTACGACGCCGATTTTGTCGCTGATAGGGATTGTCGGAATGCTTCCGGAAGAGCGCGAGCTGCAGGAATCGAGGAATAGTGATAGGGGTCGACAGTCTCCGTTGCCGCTCGCCGTATTGATCCCTGATATTGCGTTGATTGCGTTAGACCCATTCGGTTCAGCAATTCCAATTCCTGTCATTTCAAAAGTGTATCGATCGGAAGTGGGGAAAGGGAAAGAAAAAAGATTACGTGAGAACAAGGTTCAATTTCTTCCAATCGATAAGACCAATACGATTCAAACGAGGCCAACCCTTGTTCCAAGTGCAAGGTGGCAAAATTATGGTGAAGGGGGTACGAAGTAAAGGAATTAGGTAGGTACCCCACTGGCGATATGCGTCCCTGCAAGCTCCTTTTCGAGTTGCTCGGAAGGGTCTTCGATGATTGGGGATCCCGGGCCGGCGCCTCCTGCTGCAGAGAAGCTTGAAGTAGCGCCGTTGGCCGGCGCTTTTTCTGCGAGCGGAGATGAAATGATATCCTCTCGAGAAGGAACAGGAAGGCTACAATCATAAGCAAGTGAGTCAGAGCGCTTGATGGTATCCGGGCCGCCTTACCCTTCTCCCTTCTTTCCTTGAGTCTCGCGCGCCTGATTGCGAACCAGGGCACGGAAAGCGTTGACCTCCGCCACAATCATTCGTTTCATTCCATCCATGTTCTCCTCCTCTTCGAACGCGAAGTCGAATTTCTGTGAGATGGATGTGTCGTTAGTAGGCCGTTGAGAGCTTCGGACGGAATCTTGTCATACCGATTGGCAAACGGGCTCGTCGTTCGGGTCATGCCACACTGCAAAGTACGGGTGGTTGAGAGCCTCCTCGCACGAGATACGTTTCGCGGGGTCGAAGGCCAACATCTTGCCGAGCAAGTCGATCGCAAGGGCGTTGGCGTTGGGGTAAAGCGTTTGGAATGGAATCCGAGGCTTGATGGGGAGCGACCGGATATAATCTTGTGCCTAATTTTTGACTACGATTCAGACATGTCCCACACACAGCAAGAGCGACGAAGCACTCACTCGAGGAGATCCAACACGACGAAGAGTGTCCTCGCTTGGGGTGCCGAGGTAGTGAAGGATCTGGTTAAGCTGATCGACGTAGCTGAAATTCAAACGTAATCGTTAAGCATGATTGTGACAAGGGATCCAAGAGCCGTCCCCTTACTCTCGACCCTTGAAGATTGGCTTGCCTCCGAGGAGCTCAGCAAGGATGCAACCCACGGACCAAACATCGACTGGGGTATTTGGTATTCAGTTCTGTGGTTCAGTTTGCGACTGTTTATATACTCACTAGCAGTAGTCTGACGAGGACACAAGTTTCGAGATAAGCCTGGGACTGGCGCTCATGAGGTTGAGGATCACTTACATAGTTGGCGAAGCTCAGCATGATCTCTGGCGCGCGGTACCATCGAGTAGCGACGTATTCGGTCATGAAGCCTTGGTTTCCGGCGGCCTTGGAAGGTGGTGCAGTTCCGCCAGCGGGAGTGTATCCACGAGCCAAACCGAAGTCGCAAATCTTCAACTCGCAATCGGCGTTGACGAGCAAGTTGCCGGGCTTCAGGTCTCGGTGCAAGACATTGGCAGAATGGATGTACTGAGGTGGGATCGCATTTCAGCTAAACGATAAGGTGGACTTAAGATAGAGCGGAAGTGTCCAACATACCTTCAACCCGCATAGGGTTTGGTACATGAAGCTCTAATGGCGGAGGTAAGGGAAGGTGAGTCAGGATATCTATAATTGGTGCAAGTCCGAGTTCTCATGCCTGGAAATGCGCATCGGACAATGGTTGGCCAGAGCGAATCTGGTGGGTGGAAAGCGGTCAGGAATGAGTCTCGGGCAAGAAAGGAAACTGGTATCTCAACATACGATCGCGTGCAGGTCAGCTTCCATGAGCTCCTCCTACAGGGTCGCCAAGACGGCATAGAGCGGAGAACAATGAGAACGCCGTTCGCACCTGGTGTTGCTACGACAACGCTCACATAGAGGTAAACTTCGTTAAAGTTGCCGTTAGGCTCGAAAATAATGTCCATGTCGTAGAGGCATGTGATCTGCAAGGGATTTCGAGATTAACCGTGGATCGGTCTACGGCATCGGGAGACGCTCGTCGGAATGACGCACATTCTTATGGCCACGGAAGTGATGTAAGAGCCTAGTAACGATGGCGCAGAACGCCGTCAATGCCCAAAATTTCAATGTGGACGAACAGCGGGACCATTTGCTCACTTGATCTCTCGGAGGCAACGTTTGGTCAGGATCCTCTGAACAGCGGCGGAATAGGCTTCAGTGACATTCACTGTTCAAGCAGGTCTATCGATCGACTGCACCTTGGTGTTGATGCTAGTAATCTTCTTAATCGCGCATCCTTCGCCAGTGCGCTTATGCTTGGCAGCGACGACGCATCCATAAGCACCCTGTCCGAGCTCCTTGACGAACTGGTACTCGGAGTCGATGACAAACGTCTGATTGAGGGCTTGGAATGAGGTATGGTTGGGCTGCGCCATGGTCGGAGACGGCCTCGAGGAAAGGGGACGGGAGTGAACTCGAGTTTCGGGTGAAGGAAACCGCGCTCGGGGTTGATCCAGTCAAATATAGGATGCGTCTGCCAAGCGGAGATACGGGCTTAGGACCGTACCGCGCCTCAGCACAGCACGCAAACTCTGAAACCGAAAGACTTGGGTTACCAGGCCTCCAAGGCTTTTACCGATTACCAATTCTATCGTACGCTCGATCCACTCAGCCTCAGTCTCGTCAAAACGGGCTCTTGGTCCCTTCGGTCTTATCCCGTCTGTGCGGCACCTGGCGGGTGTGAGCGTGGACGCCGCATTGAACCCTCCACCTTTATCTAGGCATTAGAGTGGCACAGCACAAATTAGACCACGCTGGAGAGTGCCGTGCGCGGTAATCGTTCAAGAAAACAAACAAACTGATTGGGTGCTGGATGAAGTGCAACTAATGCCGACACCTGATGAAGCGATGCAGAACCTTGACAGCACTCCCTCGAAGACTTGGCCAAGAGACGTAGAGTATGCCAAGTACAGTGAATGACGGGATCCAAGGTGACGAATGCTAAGTGCAAGAGGTCCTACTCATTGCCTCGATGATAAGGTCAAACTACCAACACCATCCCCAGCCCCGTTGACCTCTTTCTCTCCCTTCGGATTTTGGTTCCCATTTCCGCCGACGCTGACACCCAGTAATCCCATGCCAACTCCGGAGCCGTTGGTCGATGCCATTCCATTTGTATACTGTCCGCTTAACCGGACGATTGGTCGCATGACGGGTGAGCTTGCTGCACTGACGGGCAGTGGCCGAGGGATAGTGATAGGTGATGAACGAGGTAGAGTGATGGGTGATGCCAAGGATGGATGAGAATGGTATGGAGAGATTGAGATCGAAACTGCAGGAGAAACTGCGCGCCGTTTTGCGCTGGGATATGGGTCGTATCTGTCGTCAACTGAAGACAAAGGTTCAGGAACAGACCTTCGGCAACATCAGGGGGGAAAACTCACATTTCCTCTTGCTCACGCGACTTGGGCCTGCTGCGGTCGGTGGAGGGGTGTGTCGCCATTGAGGGTTCGGTGTTGAACTTGTGCTTGTGATCATCATTCCATTCCCTCCGTTAACGCTGACTGGAGGGGAACCAGGGCCCTAAAGAAAAAGCATTAGGCATAGCCAAATATGGTGATTTCAGACAAAGAACGAACCCAAGAAGTGGTCATGGCTACGTCCAGGTCCATTCCTGCAGGACTTTCCAAGGGTGGTCCAAGACTTCCACTCGATCCACGATGAATGCCAAGCGCACCACCTCCTAGCGACGAGCTCAACATCCCATCTTCCGTGAAGCTCATCGGAGCCGTACCAGGAGGTTCAGGGGAGTTCTCCGCCTCGAACCCGTCGCTGCTGACGCTGTTGTCGTCCTCAAACTCCTCATCATCAGCGAGTGCCTCTTCGGGGAACCTTCCTTTCTCCGAAGGCCACATCGACTTCCTCAAGTTCGTCCCACCAGGTCCAGCGTTCGAGCTGCCCGCCCTGGAGCGTGGGGTTTTCGGATAAGATTTGAAGGGCGTAGGGAACTCGGCATGAGAGGCGACAAACCGCTGGAATCTCGCTTCAGACTTGACTTCCACTTCCGCCGGATTCGTCTCAGCCGACACGATGCTTCGCAGCCTCGGTATCGTGAGTTTTCGAGATTGTGAAGAGAGGAGCGAAGGCGGCTGGCCTCCAACCGGGATTGGTTGCGTGCCGGACGATGACACGGGTGGGTCTGTGACAGAATTGGAAGATGATGAACGACGAAGTAAATTCCTCGTTGGGCGCTTCCTACTGGATGATGGTCCATCTTCGTTTGCTAGGCCGCCATCGAGTTCCGTGATTCGAGATGGAGGTGTTTGAGGTGACATTGACCGATGGTATCGTTGCCTGGGGTTGCGTCCTGAAGAGCCCGACGCTGACGACGAGCCCTCCCTCGACCCATCTCGCCCCTCGTACGTCAACAGCACCGGCGTGTATTCTTCAGCGTCTTCATCAATGCGTTGGGCCTGTTTGCCGTTGGCAGAGGACGACCTCGTCGTCGGCGGTTCATATCCAAATGGTGAATTCGACGAGGTGAATGACGCGATGAGCGGGCTGTTCAGCCTGCTTGGTGTTCCAAGTGTGCTCGGTCCTGGACCCCCTAGTGGTCCGAGTAAGCTCGGTCTGCGAAGCTTCCGTAACAAAGGGTAGGCGGCAGCGGAAGGCAACTGCCCTGCCGAGTAGGCGTTGTAATTCCACGCTGTAGCGGCGGCTGACCCCGAGGCTGAAGGGGACGCAAATGGGCTGGCAGGCAGCATAGGTTGATCATCTATGGCCATGACGCTCGTTGAAGGTGAGACTGGGGCGGAAAGGGCGAAATCCGCTGAGGAGGTGGGAAGCAACGGTCTTGGGGACGGCTGGACGCTCATGGGTTGGTCCGACATTTCCTGGTCTGGGGGCGTCCGAAGTCCGCTAGCGATGGATAGAGGTTGAGAGTTGACTGGTGTTCGGGGTCGAGGGAATGCCATGATGGCTGTTGCTGAGCCGATGCGGCCGTATCAAGACAAAGTAGTGGTTGGGCGTGACGTCGTGGACAAAGCACTAGCTATCGTGATAGGTCATTGAATGCCACTTAGCGGAGAGGATAAATGACTTACTTCTGTGTTGCGTAGGATTGCTGAAAAGAGGAGGAGCGAGAACGTTGATGGAGGGAGAAGATAATGGTCAGGAGCAGGGAGAGGCGTCGGTCGGTGATCGAATTTGTGGCTGCTCTCGCGGTCCGACCTAAGAGACGCCACACGCCACTATTTTGACACGCACTGAAGCAGGACGGAATCTATATTCAGTATTATGTAAGACAGTCCATCAAAGAACAAATATTCGATGCACGAATCGGATGTCACTTCATGTTTCAGTAACGCCGAGGCTACTTTGTCGCGTGCGACGACCAAATCACGACTTGACACGGAATTATAGGGTGAATTCGAGACATTAAATATAGTACATATAATCATACAGGGATGCAAAGAAAAAGAAAAGCGAAGACTATAACATCTCAAAGTCATCTTCATCGTCTGCTTGCTCCCGAGTTGGGAGCTTCACTTCTTCCTGAGGATCTTCGACGTCCCCCTCGTTGTGTAGAGGTGCTTCGGAAATACGAGGACTAGCTTCTTCTACTTGGATGAAGGCTTCCACTTCGGAGTCCGAGTCTTCGTGGACGAGAATGCCGGCTTCCCCGCTCGATTCCTCCTCCTCATCCTCAGAGGCTGGGTCTGCGAGTGCTTCTGGGGTGTCGGCGAACAGGTCCGTCGACGCTGAGGCCGTGCTGTGATCGTTGTCCAATGTAACTGCTTCCTCTGCCGGCTGCTGGCTGGTGGAGACAGCTGGAGTCGCGATTTCCGGAACAACTTGAACGGGTACTTCCTCGGAGGCAGACTCGGTGGGTTGGGCATCAGCGGGCTCAGCTTGGACATCGAGCTCCATGTCGTCGGACTCGGGAAGAGGGATCGATGCTGCAGCGACGACGGCATCCGAGGTTGTCTCGCCTGCCGTCGACACCTGTGGTGCGCTGGAGTCTTGAACCTCTTGAGCCGGAGCCTGCTCCTCCATGGTCGGCTTAGCAGTAGGTTCGCTCTCCGAGGAGGCAGCGGAGGCAACCTCGGGTTCAACTGGCGAGGACTTCGCCCAGGCTTCTCTCTTCTGCTCGTCCAGCCGGGTCAACTCCTTCTCCACAGCAATGACGAGGGCCTTGCGAGCGCCCCGAATGCTCTCAGCACCGTCACTCTCCACAGCGTCCAACTTCGTCAAGAGCTTGACCAACTCGTTCTCGTATTGGTGGACGGGTGCGTTGACTGATGCATAGGTGAGTTTGGGAACGTCGGATGAAGAGGATGACGAGTCGAATTCGGCGTTTGCAGGGAAGGAGAAGGCTGCCTTCAAAGCATCGAATTGAGTTTGGATGGCGTTGAGAGAGGAAAATGACGCCGCGTGGCTGTTGGGGGTGCTTGGTGCTGGCGGCGCGGTAGACCTGGCAGATGCTGCCGGTGCTTCAGTGGCAGCGGCATTCCCGTGAGTATCTTCTGGGGTGGTTACGGGTACAGAAGTCTTCGATGTGGTCTCGGGGCGAGGAGGTTGGGATCGAGGACGCGCAGCGGGCGGAGTGTGGTCAAAGCGAGCCTGCTTCATGGATGTATTAGTATCTCCTAATGAATCAGACTCGAAGCGTGTTTCGCTTACTTTCTTAGGAACAGGGACCTCCTCTTCGGCATCCTCATCCTGATGCTGGAAGAGGTGATCGAGGAAAGCGGAAAATCGTCTGCTCTCCGTATCGTCGGTATGGGATTGACGGCGACGCCTGTCTTCGAAGGCACGAGCACGGGGATGTTGAACTTCAAAGGGCCGACCGAAAAAGTCCTGAGGGGAACCGAAATCAGGGGTGCCGAAGAACTGCGAGTGCGGCCGGCGTGTGTTTTGGCGAAGGTGCGCTCGACGGGCTAATTCTTCTTGATATTGCCTCTCTCGAAGTGCCTGGATTTCGCGTTCTCGTGCGGCACGCTCGCGTTCTTGCTGGGCAAGACGCATAGCGGCCTCGGCGCGGCGGTTGTGGTCCTCTGCTACTTGGCGGTAATACCGCTCCTCAAGAGAAGGTTGGGAGTATTCGGGGCGATAGGTGTATCCGGGGAACATGGAAACTGGTCGCTGGCCGAATAGCATGTTTGTGAGAGGGGAGGGTATGGAAGTGTGGTTGGAGTAGAAGTTGTTCCCTGGAATGGGTGATGTTGGATCTCCTCCCGACAAGAATCAGTTTATATATGGCCAATGTACATCTGTACTCGTCATCCCCGGGAGGAGCGGGATGATTAGTGGAGGTTCCACAGTCATCCCGACGAATCCACGGCGGTCAGCTACGCGCGGGCATCGAGTAGAACGTCGTGGAACACGCTGGAACCCAGCCGAAAATGCTTCACCGTGACCGTTCAGAGTTGTCCCTCAGGTTTCTCCCAATTCAACATTAGATAGAGAAATATAGTGAACGATGATAGGGTCCACCACAATGGTGCAGTGAGCAGGAAGGGGGTTTGTGTTGGCTGAGGGTAAGAGTAGATTTTCCCACGGTCAGAAACCGGACGTTCCCGATGATCAAGGGCGCAGATTGATGTTATTGCTGACTGGCATGACTCCATATGTTTAGAACGCAATTGTAATGAGATTTCTAGCATAATACAGCTTGAGTCGACGGAGAATTGAGAACAATGCCCTAATAAGCATATACGAAGATCTCTTGAAGCCTAGAAGCCGGTCGTGGGGTCAGTTGGATAGTATGCCACACCCTTTGCATCCAGAGCTGTATTATGCGGGTCAGCGAGATTTGAATATGTCGATGGATCGAGCTGCTCACTGTTTTTCCAAACAGTATTTCCCCACCAGTTCACCTGGAGCGTCCTTCGGGAATTGCAAAGTCAAAAAGCACAGGGAAATCCCAATAGCCGTTCCTGAAGACGTCAGAATGTCAACCAAAGAGCGTAATGTCCATATGCGGAAGGAAGCAGCCGACATGCGTCAAGTGCGCTGGCCAGGACATAGTTGTACCGCGCCCAAAGGAACGGCTTCCGGGTACGAAGATACCACTCTAAGATATGCATGTCCAACCATCAGTACCGAATCTGAGCATTACCGCAGAATTGCCTTGACGTACGAGAAAGAGCTCCAACCAGGAAGAACGAGGTGTAACTGATGCCTGAAGCGGGAGGAGTGGATGTACAAACCGTAAGTGCTACAAATAAATTGAACTTCCTGAGTCTTGTAGCCGGACGTAAGGGTACCACCACCACAGCCTCACCGGCAACACAGCGCCATCTATGAGAGTGTAAATCTCTCCATAGTAAACCCCTCCCTTTCCGAACTGCCTCTTCGGTCCAATAAGCCCCCTGAGAACGGCATCGGCATTAGGCTTTAGTTTAGCAAGAGCGCAGAAGGAAACAGTAACCATCCACACAATGGGAAACGGTGAAGAAAACCTAGCTATACCAGCGAGATAACTTCGCCGGCTGGACTTTGTCGCACACATCTTGTCCTCCGGCAAAGATCCATTCTTTAACAAGTGCCTCAGTGATCGTAGCGAGGACTACCTCAGCGGCCTGAACTATATCCGGGACCGATGATATGGAAGCACACGTTAATACTGTGATACCCAGCCTTCTAAAGCAAAGGAAGAACTTACCCATAAACGTGTACTTTGGTGGTATTTTCATGTAACGACCGAGCTTAAGCCCCCTTACGAAGGTCATCCCAACGGCTAAGCCTCCTACACAGTAAGATTTGAAAACCTGATAGCAGGCGAGGCAGCTCTTGTTGAATTATCTTCGATCAATAGACAGCGTATAAACGTACCATATTTGCAAATGGGTTCTGTCGCCACAAAGCACCAGGGATAAAGTGTGCAATAAGGTTTATGGCAGCTGTTTGTCCACTGATTGCAGAAATATAACAGACTGGAACGATCCATATCATAGTCGACACTATGGCAAGAAGGATAGCTGGTATAGTGATGGCTAAATCGTGCTGGACCTGTTAAGGAGGATAATGATCAGAATCAAGGTCGCCGACTCGTCTCGATCACCAACCCTTGTCGAGCCGAAGGCCAACGATACAGAGATAACAAAGACGACGCCGTACCACCACCAGGGTACTTGATGGTAACGACGCATCAGCTTGGCATGAACATCTTCCGGTGCTGACAGGGCAGATTGCCGACCGCGAAGCCGCTGATAGACCTCGGGGCCGAAGACCATAATCGTTTGCACGAGTATCGCTGGAGGGACCATGAAGGCCAGCAAATACGTCAGGGCAAAAGAAATAGGCAAATATACGGGAGAGTACTCCTCGTATGCTGTTTCGTTAAGCCGCATTGTCGCGAAGTCAAGAACCCGCGTGACATTGTACGGTTTTGCAAATCGGTCATATGCCATGCCCCCGAAAATAGGAAGATGGCCACTATTCTAAACCTATGATTAGGTGAGTTTATTATGTTATTAGCTCCATCTAGATATTAAGCACAAAACCTGGCGGAGGAGCTTACATGGTATAATACAGAACTGGTGCGACAATCCAGTAGACCAGGACAAATGCCCCGAGCAGATGAAGTTGAGCCAAAACGGGATAATAAAAGGCGACCCAAGCGCAGCAATCTGGGCCCAATCAAGAGTGATAATACTCATGCCAAGCCCGCTGATTGAGCCAAACACTTGATTAACGACGGTGTTCGTTGCAGGATGCAAGTGGTAGGGTAAGCGGGAGGACCAGGGAGTGATCGGCACAGAAAGGAATCTACCAGGCAATATCCAGCAAATAAAAGAAAAATAAGATAAGGCAATTAAAAGATATCCTGCACTAAAAAAATATCAGCGCACATAAACTTAGATACGCGGACTGGGACTACCAGGAACGAACGCCCAAACGCACGCGAGATCGGCCACTGTCGCAAAAACCCTAAATTGCGTGGGACCCTTATGGATTGTGTATTCATCTTCTCCCGCATGGAGGGCGTTGAAGGTGGCGCATGCGGCGAGATTGGTAGGCCAAATCGCTCGGGCTGGCCAAACTAGTAGCTGGTGACAGAAACCAGCAAGACCGATACCCAATAGTTGCGTAGATAGAAGAAAGAGAATTTTGTATCTTTTTAAGCGATCTCAGCTCGAGATACTTTTGAACTTAAGGGAAAACGACGTACCCTATCGAGAGTACTTGGTAGTACCTCTTCTCCCATATGAGAGTGGTAGAAAGACCGGAAGCTGCGGGATTCATCTCTAGAAACAGCCCACTAAACATATATACGAGCGTGTGCTCCTTAATGTTGAACGGGCCTGGATTTAGGCTAAACTCATAGCCTGCAATTGACCAGGTTCGTATTGGGAGCGACGCTCCTAGCGCTTTCCCAGCAACATAACCCATAATACTGAAGGACATAACGGCGTTGAGCACGAGTTATACGAAACTTGAGGAACCACGTACGCAGCCATTGATCCGTTCCAATACGGGGATGGGCTTCTTAAGAAGAAAAACATAGTGGCAGAGCTGCCAAATAAGGCGAGGCCGATACCGATAAACCACATCCGAAAGGTGAAGCATGGCATGTCGGGATCCCCGAATTTGATAATGAAGCCCTGAATTCCGGGAATGGTGAGTCTTCTTCGTTTACGCTTTTGCAAGTCTCTCGTCATAAGGGTTGGCGCCGATCACTCTCCCTCCACCCAAGCACGAACTCGACCTAAGATGGAGAAACAGCTTTAGAAGATCCTAAGAAAAGTATCGACGTACTTATCGGGCGGAGGAGCAGGCAGGATAGACAAGGTAACGTCCTTCTTTTCCAAGCTGGAAGGCCATCCTTCTGATCGGGAGACGACATCTACGTTGTCTTTGTTTGCAGACGACGAAGGTGGTACACTTGCAGCAGTTGACCCGCCGCTATCTGAGCACAGAAACTCGCTCCCGATCTGTGAGGCCACGCTTTGGGGTGGCGTGTTCTGAGGGCGGGCGGAACGCGAACTGCGTTGTTGAGGGCCGCTCCTCGCCTCCGGCAGGAAAAGGAGTGGGACGAGAGTGTATTCGTGATTGTGAAGGACGAAATGCTGACCGAGGGGTCAACGGTAGTGCCGAGGAAGCGGCTGTCGTCGCTGTCGTCGCTGTCGGCGTGGGAGCATAGAATGCGAAGGGACATCCGTATTGGAGCTGTGAAGCCGAGGTGGGTCGAGTGACCACCGATCCTTCGCGCTCAGATGGTTCGTAAGCGGGTGGGATCGTTGTGGGTGGTTCAAGTTCTCTTCTAGTAATGGGCCGGCTGGAGGCCCCTTGGGTATCGCCTTCAAATGTCTCTATATGCACTGGAGCACTTTGGCAGCTATCTTGCGATGATGACGACCTGACCATTGTCTCGTGTGTGTGGACCTGCAGACGAGAGGAGTGGGAAGGCTTTGATCATTTCCAGGTGTAGGGTTTAAAAAATTCCGGGTTCAGGCACAGGACAAGTCGACCCAAGACGTTAAAGGACGCTAGTAATAATTTCCAAGGGGGGGGGGCGGACCTCATCGGTGTTCGTCGTACCGAGGGGCAACATGTTGTTACCTGATATCATTGGCTGTGATCGTCTAGGGTCCCAAGGGAGAGCGAGCACCCGGCGAAGCCAATACCGAACTCAACACCCGAAGTATGAGCAGGCACACTCGGCGTATCCCAATTACTACATCCATGGTCAACTCTGACTAACTAACAATCATCAAAGGGCAACGCGTACCACAAAGTGTCCATCGTTCTTACTACCAACCCCCAGTGGCACGATAAGAAGAGATCCGCTCTTACCATCCGGCTCGGCGGTGACCTTCACCTCTTCTCCATCGACGGTCACTCGTGGCAGAGATCCCTCTTTATACTCACCCAGCCACACAGCGAGCTCCCCCGAGGACTTCACTTCTACTTCCAACGCACCATCTTTCACCCCTCCTGAAGATGTCAGGCCAGCCAGGGTGTTATATTTGTCGGTCAGGCCCAGAACAGCCACCTGGACGCTGGCGCTTGATAAGATCGGAGCCACAGTGACCAGGTCGAATTCAAAGGCTCCAAGTTTGATCGGGAGCTTCGGTGTCAAGGTTCCACGTGCTTCTGCTGCCTTGATTACTCTGACCTCTTTGGTCTTCTGAGAAAATAGGACGATTCCAGGGGAGGACGCCAAGTCCTTTTCCGCGACTTGCAGAACGTCAGAAATGGCTACTTCGTCTTCCACCTAATAATCAATGTACGGTATTTAGTTTGAGCACCCAGAACTTCACCACACCACCGACCTTGCCATCCTCACTTCTGATGTTCCAGTAACCAAGCAGTCCACCGCCATGAGCAGCCTTGGAGAAAACTCTCAACGCCTTCCCGGTTCCTCCTTGTAGTAGCGCGGGGTCAAAGACATCATTTGAAGTAAAGGGGCTGCTGGAAGCCTGTAGAGCAACGGTTTGTCCGGCCTTAGAGGTCCCTACAAGCTTGTTAAGGATAGCAGAGTCGGTCTTTCCGGGGACGTCCGTTATAGTGACGGGGCCGGCTCCGAGCGAGCGGAGGGCTGCGTGAAATGCTGCCTGAATTCGGCCATTCAGCACATCAGCCCACTCAGTACTCCACATAAACCTACCTGCGGATAAATATCCGTTTGCAGAGGTGTGTGCGTTTCATTTCCTTCTCCCTGTGGCCGAATATAGGGATGGGATTGGAACTTCAAACAGCATCAACGAACCCGAAATCGGTAGGTCAGAGGGGCCTCTCTGGAGGGGTGCTTCGGAACGTACCATATCGAGGTCAGGAACCAGGTTCAACTGGCTCGTGAACATGGCGTTAACCACGTTGGTGAAGATGTGATAACGGTGCGAGTTAGGTTCGTTTGGGTAATAGTCGTCGCTGTTTCTCAGAACGCTCCTTCCGCCGCTTCCTCCGCCGACTTGCTCGCCCAGGATCATCCGTGGAGTCATTCCCATGCACCAAATCACCCTCCCACCCTCGCTTGAACCAAAGTGCTTCTCAGCGGCAGCCTTAATAGCACCCTTGTATGCGATACGGAGGTTTGGGATGGGTACAGCTGACCCCAAGGATTCGGTCGGTTCCAGCGAAAGGACTTCCCGCGCAGAGACGAGGTTGTCGAGTGAGGCCATGTTATCGACCTTGCTGAACGAAACGCCTTGGAAATTAAAAATAGTTTCAGCATTGTGATGGGTTATGGGGGGGCCTGCACAGTACCATAGGATGCAATGATCGAGTAGTAGTCATCAAAGAAGCGGCCAATGTCATCGGGATGAGGGATGTAATCTGAATCAAAGATCGTCAGCGTTCCCGCTTTAGACTTTCGAATGTAGAGAGTAAATAAAGCGTACATTCATAGCCTTCCGGCTCAAATGGTCCTGGGTAACCATCCTAATCATGACGATTGTGTCAACGCGCTTGCCCAAGGGTTCAAGTGGAAGAACCATGAACCTTCACCACTTTAACCAACTTGTACTTATCAATAAACTTGCTTGGCTCGACACCACACCAATATCCTTGAATGGTATGCCACACGCCAACTTGTTTCACCTGGCAAAAAGGACGGGAGGACAGGAAGGTCAACCACAACGCTGGCTGCGCGTCGACGAACAACCTCACCCCAAAGTCTTCTTTCGCTTTTTTAACAAGTTCTCCTAGGTCATTCAGCCCATCCAGAAAGGAAGGCATAGATCCAAATGACTGAATACGGAAGTCTTTTGTGTCCTGCCAGGCGTCGTCTATGAGGAAGGAGTGCGGCCGAATTCCGTTTGTGGTGAATGTATCCAACGCTGCCAGTGCGTTGGTTGACGTCGCTCCGATTGGTGGCTGAAGAGAATTCCAGGTGCAGCTAGTGGGGGCAGAAGATATCAGTGTACAGAGTCAGATAGCGAACCTCGCAAGCTCGTACTATGTCAAGGTTTCCGAGAAAACCGTCTTCTCCTCGCCGAATGGCTTGACTTGAGCTTTACTTTTAGATGATGGAGAGTCTATGACCCGAGCCGCTAGAACGACTTTGGCAACAACGTCCCGTAACTCCTCTCCAAATGCGATCGCGACTTTTCCGAACACTGCTCCTGCTTTCACGGTAGCAGCATCCCGCTCAAACCGCACTCCGATGCTCTCAATCGACGATCCTCGGAACCCTCCCATGTAGACGGTGGTCGTTAACGGTAAGAGGGCAGCAATTTGCCCGTTTTTTAGTTTGATCAAGATAACTTGCGTGTCGGTGTTGGTTGGGAACGGGATGTTGAACGATGGGAAGAGCCAGTACACCCTATTTTGAAAGCGCAGACCCAGGTTAGAGACTCGTTTGGGTTTGCGTGCATGAGATCCCCCCCGGCCAGTACAGTGATAAAATACGCACTTCTGGCGAGTGATTCGAATCACTACTTCAACATCCGGACCTAAAGCTCCCAAATCCCACTCTTCCACACTCCCAACTTTTCCTTTGGATAACGGAAATGCTATGCCGTAGCATTTCTCAGCCGGCTTGGAAAGCTCGTTGATCTTGAGGCCAGAGACGGATCCCAAGGCAGGAAAGATCGACTCGACTGGTGGGGGGACTGGTGACAGAAACATCCTTGACGAGACTCGAGATGGAGGGTTGACAATAATACAACGCTGGGTGTTACACCTCGTGCGCTTATTTATTCCCAATTAGATACCCCGGACCCAGGTTTTCCCAGTGGCCATTCGTGGAAAGTTGACTGATCATGGGTACTGAATGGTTGGGTTCCTGACGGGCAGCGAACCGATTGGTCCCCGAACTGAGGTGTTCTACTGACCGACATTCCAAGCGTCAAGAGTCCGGTGCGAGGAAAAGGGTCCAAAAG
>WSUI01000844.1:0-15408 GCA_019633595.1 Tulasnella sp. UAMH 9824
AGAGGTCACGATGGCATTGTCGTGTCCGTCTGCTTCTCGCCGGACGGCAAGCTTCTGGCATCCGGATCCGACGACAATACAATTCGACTATGGGATCCCCAGACCCGCAGCCAGGTGGGTGAACTGCTCACAAGTCACCGCGAGCCTGTCTGTTTCGTCTGCTTCTCGCCGGACGGCAAGCTTCTGGCATCCGGATCCTATGACAACACAATTCGACTATGGGATCCCCAGACCGGCAGCCAGGTGGGTGAACCGCTCGCAGGTCAGAGCACCTGTGTCTACTCCATCTGCTTCTCGCCGGATAGCAAGCTTCTGGCATCCAGCTCCGAGGACAATACAATTCGACTATGGGATGCTCAAACAGGCAGCCAGGTCGGTGAACCGCTCACAGGTCACAGCAGCAATGTTCTGTCCGTCTGCTTCTCACCGGATGGCAAGCTTCTAGCATCCGGATCCTTCGACAACACAATTCGACTATGGGATCCTCAGACTGGCAGCCAGGTGTGTGAACCGCTCACCGGTCACAGAGACATGCTCCCGTCCGTCTGCTTCTCGCCGGATGGCAAGCTTCTGGCATCCGGATCCGATGACCACACAATTCGACTATGGAATCCTCAGACCGGCAGCCAGGTGTGTGAACCCCTCACGGGTCACAGTGACTGGGTCACATCGTTTTGGTCCTCCCCCTATGGCAAAGCTATCACAGGATGCGGGCTCAGCGGCCATTCCATCGCTTGGGATACGTTCACTTGTCAAAACTGCGACATTCCTTCTTCCATTCCACATGCTACACCTCTAGACTATAGAGATCATTGGGTCAACTTCTCTTCTTCTCGCTTCATGTGGCTACCTTCGCACTACTGGGGTGACACATTCCCTGATGTTGCTGTATGTGAAGGAAAACTTGCTGTTGCTTGTGACAAGACTGTTTCCATTTTTGACATTTCTGATGCTCTCACCTGCTATAATCCCCTGTATCCGTAGTTTCTCTCTTCCGTTCTCTTCGGATTGCTTGATAATTGGTCATTTACCCATGTAATCCAAGCAGTCTAAACTCTGGTTGACATGTGTTCTCCGCTGAGCCGGTTTCACCAGCTCCGAGATGTAACTGACCTGACATAGCAGCCCCTTGGAATGGCCACTATTCCATGATGCCCGACCTACATGGACCAATTTAAACATACATGCTAATCTAAATCTTTGCAAGTGTGACAAACAGTGGCTTTGAGCTGGGAACAAAAAGAAATTCAAACATCCTCCACCGGTCCAACACAATCACTAAGAGCAATTGGCTGGCCTCTTGGATATAATCCAGCCACAACAGTGGACAAGCTTCTTCACACACTCTAATATCTAGTATTCTCAATGCTCATGCAAGCCTCTTGTGTTAGGGAACTGTGGGAATTGCTGCTGGTGATTTTACTTTCCCCCCTCTTTTGCCTTGGATAGTAGCTTGAGTTCCCTTAGAATAGAATTTCATTTAATCGCTTTACCTTTCCATACTGTATTTGTCCCTAGCATAGTACTCAGGCCAAATTTATTCCTGTTCTTTTGGGTTCTGCATCATTCTTACCCTATTTGAGAAACCGGCATGCCTCTGAGGTGTTCCCCTTCTCCAATTTGCCAAACTGAGTGCTTCAGGCTTGTTAAATCATCCTTTCAAATCATTTCTATTAATCACTGTACAGACTCTGACTCCCTTGAGCACCTACACTTGCTTGTTGAGTTAGGTGCGCATGTCACATGATTCAGACACAGGCTTGTTGCCAAGAGAACAACTTGCGATTGTAGCTCACTGCCGTTCCTCTGAACCTCAGCGAGTGTAGTAGTACTTAGTAGAATACTCTAGAACACTCTAGCTAGTTCTTAATTTGTACATAAATACCCCTGGGAGGACAGTACTTGTCTCCTTGTCCACTTATCCACCCATCTTACTAACAGCGCATCAGTGAGGCCACCCTTCATTTTCCCTGTCACAATAAACAGGACCCTTGTTAGCCTATTGCAATAGATAGATACATACATTTTGACTTATCTTGACAAATAAGTCAACTTACTTAGTGCGTCTCTGACACGCTAAACCCTTAGAGGAATGTGACTAGTTGTCACATCCCTTGCCAGACCGCAAATCGAATGTGCTACACATTTGATTCACTGGTCCTACTCTCCTCGCACCTTGTGTGTCTAGTTGCATACCCTTATTTGACCCAGCTGCGCTTGGGCACCTTACCTCAAGCAGGCCTCTATCCTTTGCTTTGGATCAGCATACATTCAATTCTGCCAAGGTGTGACAACCTCATCACATCTGCAGTCATGTGCCCCACGTTTTCCCACCACATGACTCTCCCCCACATCCTCCCCGATCACTCGACACCTCACCACTACCACACATTCCTTACTCATCCCCTCATTGCACCCATGCCTTTCTTACTCATGCAACACGTAATCTCTTCCATCGTATTCCACCACATTCCTTACTATTCTAGGATATTCTAGGTACAGCCACTCTTTAGTATTTAAGTACGACGGAATGAGGAGGTTTGTTCCTCATTCCGCCTCTTGTCTACTTCCCTACCATAGCAATACAACTCCTCTCAACAATTGTGCTAGTGTGGCGTCCCTGCCTAGTGATCTCGCTCTGATAACCATAGTCCAAGCCCTCTACCCATAGTCCCACAATGAGATACGCCTTGCTCGGTTTCTACGTCCATAGAACCTTGACACAAGGCGTCAGTTGATTGCCTTCAACTGGGCTACGTCCACTTCCCAGTGGCCTGGGTGACACCCTTGACACTCACTCCACTTCAGGGAACTAGGCAGCTGTATTGACTATGACACTCCAATCCAAGATACCATACAAGGGCCTTGTCACTAGGGAAATTGCAAGAGTGGTTGAATTGTCTTTGGGAGTGTATAAACAGCGGTGGATGGGTTTCACGATGAAAAGTGAATGGATGTCAGGCACTCCAAGGGACAAGCGAGACCCTATGACCGCATTTCAATTCTGACCGTGGATCTCTGTCCGCTCCTCTCTCTCCACAACCTTGCCTCTTCACTCCTTTTCAAGAACTTTAAGCTCCAAGAGATCAGTGGCTGCAGCACCTGAAACATGACCACTCACTACAGCCCTCCAGCGCATGACCAACAGGTCCCTTGCTCACTTGCACCAGTTGAACATCAGGCCCTTTCCAACAGACGTGGAGGGCCCCAGAAGCTTCTTGCCCACTTTAGGCGGGATCATATGACTGTCTCAACTAATTTGAACAACAACATGACAACCGTTGGGAAGGCAGGATCTTTCAACTCACCCTCTTCTCAACCCTCACCACTCTGCCACTTCCTCCTCGTTGTTCCGCCTTCCCGGCCCTCCCTCTAAAATTCACACCCTCATCAACTGGACAGGCAGGATCCATTGCACACCACCGCACAGTCGAACAGACAGCATGCCCAACTTATTCTTGGGGTATCAGCCAGGCTTTCAGTACTGCAATACCGCTGACACCATCAGCTGCAAGGCATCCAGGTTAACGACTACGGGTTGATGAGGACAATGAATGAGAAGAATGGGCTAGAGCGGGCGCGGGGACAACACATCAGGGAGGGAACGTGAGTGGCAGCTGGGTGCTCGTCGGAATGGAGAGGACATTCTTCCAAGCGTCGAACATCTTGGCCCTCGGAGACAGCGAAGCGAAGGATCAACAGCTTTCTCATCCCCATTGGCCGCCAACCACACAAACATTGTGTTTGGATTTCAAACTCTATCATCAACGCCGCGTGCAGCCCGAGTTGGATGGGGAAGAAGGGCAAGGATGCAAGAAGTAGCCTAGGTTGGTAAAATCGTCTAGCAGATGTCTGGCTTTCTATGCTTATATTACACCCACAGGTTCCAATCACCTTGTCCTCAGGTGACGTCAACCAAGCTTCGTCAACCCAAACAAGAGTGATGTCCTGTGATGGGCAACTCTTCTCTACTGTGCGCCGTTCCTGCCAAGCCCGCTCGATTTTTGGAAACCAAGATGCCCCTTGAACCAGGACGCTGTGACCGGGCAATACAATGCAAGCTTCATTCAATGCCGCTCCACACGCGTTAGCTCGGAGTATTTTGTGGTGCGCGTGCCAATGCAGAACTTCAATGTTCTGTGCATTCGCCTTTCGTGGGCACCAACACACCTCTTTATTTCCACTCCATCGAACGCAAGCTTTGACTACAGAGAAATGCACTCTCTTCTTTTTCCCCCCATCAGCAAACTCACCCAAACCTACATGATGCGTCCAAAGATCAAGGGACAGCACCTGCGCAGACAATACAACAAGTTTCTCTCCAACCCTGCGGCACCTGGGTGCTCGATGTTCTCCTCTTCTCCCGCTTCACCCGCATTCCTGTCTATGTCAACAAGCCCATTCGGACATCGCCTCACCACTTCAACACACGCGGAAGAGACGCACGGTTTGACTCGTCGTCCACTGTTGGGCAAGCCTGCCTTCATGTTCCCCACACCCACTGCACCCCCACTGCTTCCCCACTTTCACCAGCAGCGGGAAGGACGTTCTACCAACCCCCCAGCAAGGCAGGAATCAAAGCCATCGGAGAAGCAAAGTTGTCGATGTCTTTCCTATCTCCCACAGCTTACTGAACCCGGGCATAGTCCCTCGAATTTCGAACTGGACCGTCAACACGGTGTCGCCGCCATCCAAAGGCAACAGACTTGATAGTTACGACATAGGTGGGCAAACCCTTCATCTGACCTCCGTCCTTTTGATGCTTACATAGGTTTATGACTTGGGTCAGGATAGCTTCGATTTTCTAAAGGCAGCAATCCATTTGTGTTCAACTGGGCTATGTCAATGTCCTCCAATCCACGCAGCTGCTCTATCCTCCGTGCCATCTTCTCAGCACTGACTTGACCTTCGGAAACTAGGTGACACTTTGACAATGAAATTTCGACTCAAGAGACCATGTTGGCCTTGATTTACACAACAGCTTCAAGCAGGCTTGGGATCGTTGACCGGGAGACTCTCCTGCTCGGGCGATCCCGCTCACTACTCCCTTGCAACCCTTGCAACTTTCCGACTTCCCTTCACCCCAACCGTACAGCAGGCCTCCTTGCCAGTCTATTTGCTTTTTGGTAACTTGCGTTTCTCCTCCCCTCTAATGGTCACACACCTTCCCCCTCCACCACCATTTTGTCGAACTCCTCACCATGCCACACATTCAAACAAGCAGCTCAGCTCAAATTGACTTTTGTTATCAGCGCTTCTGCCTTCGTGTTACCGGCGCGTGCAGGCCGGGAGGTTCGATCGGGCGCTCTGGAGCATTGACTTTTGCGACTATGGCGCTGAAGAAGATGAAGAGTGGGGCACCGTGGCCATTCGGTACACATGTTGAGCGCACCGAAGGGAGGGAGGGAGTGAATTTGACTGGTTCGTTGTTTTCATCAGTAGCGGAGACAACTTTCGACAAGGCATCGAAATCACTAGGACAAGCCGCCTGGGTAGTAAAGACACAAACACCCTTCTCCCATCCAACTCGCCAAATGCTAACCGGGCCGTCAAGCGTCAAACTCGACTGTCAGTGCGCTCTATGTTGGGTGACAACATAAAGGTCCTGATTGTTTCGTCCTTGGATGGGCAGACCGTTCCGGCAAACCCAGGTCAAATCGGTATCCTGTGATGTGCGACCTCTCTATCTTTGCGCCCTTTCCTTGACACTGACTTGATTTTGAACTAGGCTAGGGCAAGCCTGCAACTTCCCAATTGGAGCGAAGTCATAAGCATATGCGGTGTCGTTTCGGCCCGCTTTTGTTTGCGGGTCGCCCTGCTACGCTCAGTAATGCTTCCGACCCTCCACCACTTTCGTCGATCTTGCTCGCCCTCCTAGTCGAAATTTGAGCCCGCTCAAAAAGCAAATAGCTAAATAGCTAATCCAGTTCATCTCGACGCAAAACTTCCACGACGCTGGTTTCAGAGAAGAAGTGTGGGAACGGATACGGGCGCTGCATGAGCACAAGAGGCTTACCTTCGTTCAAGTCACTTTGACTTGGGAGTTTTCCAACCATTTGTCTCTCTTCCCGCCGTTGGCAGGATGGCATTGAAGGCCCGAGGGATGTATTCAGTGAGTACGATCTTTCCTGGTTCCTGGGATTCCATGATGCTGTGCCGACACTAATAAGTACAGATGACTTGCTTTGAATACTGGTTAAAGGTCGACTCAAGCCAATAATGGAATCGTGACTCCATCGAATACAACTTCTAGTCCCTCTTCGCAATGGCGTTTGACTCTCCACTTCCAACAGAAGACCATGAATTGGCGAACCTTGTTCAAAAGATTGTCCACATCCTATGTGCGACTTTGCATACAACTGTCCATTCTACTCTACTTTGGGTTAAAACCCCTTTCACACATGCCACTCCCAGGGCATACCCCATCTTCTATGCCGCACAAGGTCAGCTTGGTTGTTTACTTTCACCAACGGCAATCATTACTTTCTCTCCTATCCTCTCTCAATGTACAACGTGATTTGGCACCCGCAAGGAGCAATATGTTCTCGCCCCGAGACTGGATCCGTCTTGGTCGGAGACACGTGTCCCGTTTTCGTCTCGGCGGAAGAGATGGTGCAGAACATTAACATCATTTGGGAGGAACAAAGTGATCCCCGTGATAGGTGCCAAAGAGGGAGTACTTCTGTTGGAAAGTGGATCGGTTGGGGTGGGCTTCAGGCATCGGCTTCCTTTTGCGGTCCTCAGTGGAAGGTCTTCTGGGTTCGTGTGAAGAAGGGAAGGAGAGATCGCGCGATGGAGGGCCAACATCCACAACTACCATTATGTGGATGAAGGCGAATTGGGAGTAGTGAGTGATCTTGGAACGACGGAGGGAGAATGCAGGTGGGAGCCGATCACTTTTGCTAGGCATGTCATTGGAAACGGAATGAGAGCTCTTCAGGTTTGTAGTCAATGTCCATCGACCAAGGTCATCCCGTGTTTGCGGCTATCAACTATCTGAGAGGGGTGAAATGCTATGGGAAGCGGCAGTTGTGATCCCGCGAGCAGTTTGTTTCATGGTATTAGTGAGCAGCTCTTGCAACTAGAATATTGTGGTGTGGTTGCCCAATTAGAAATGCCAAGTAACGATGCGCGTGCCCATACGAGCACATGAAGAGCCGAGGGACAACAACGTCAAGCGTGTTTGGATTGTTTTTGGGGGATCAACGATTTTCGCGATGAAAAGTGAGAAGTGAGGATTTCAGGGGCCCCAAGGAGAAGCGCAAGAAAGACCCCGTGACCACATTTCACTTTCAACTGCCGTTCCTCCTCTCTCTCTCTCCCCCCTACACAGCACGTTGTCTCTTCACTCCTTTTGGGCCCCAAAGCCTCCAAGAGAACAGCGCAGCTCTTCAAATATGCTTACTGCTCCCAGCTCTTCCCCGCACGAATCAACAGGGTATCCCTTGCCTGCTTCCATGACATGAGTGTCAAATGCTCTCCCACCAGCCTATGGCGCCCAGAATAATATTCTTGCCTTCTCTCAGCAGGTTCACCTTCTCAACTACTCCGAACAACCAACACCCAATCACAGGGAAGGCAGTGTTCTTGATGTTATGCTCTCCCTGAGTCTTGCTCGTCCCTTCCCTCCGAATCATTGTCTCGCCCTGCTCTTCATCGAATACTCATGCCTTTGACAAGTAATCTAAGTAGGAGTGATCACATGGCAATGCGCAGCTGAACACACAGCAAGCTCAATTCCCCCTCCAGTATCAACGCGGGCTCCCTTCAGGGTGGGACAAATTCCGCCACACACCACATACCCAAAGGCACCCAATGAAACTACAAGGCGTCTCCATTTGCCGCTACTGTACTCAGGACAGTGATGAGCGGGAAGAAGTGGCCCAGACTGATACCTGTGCATGGACAACAAGTCGAGAAGCGAACAGGAGCAGCATTCAGTTCCTCCGTCTTCATCAGAACTAGGCAGGACATTCCTTCATGGTCGTGCATGGTGGGACTTGGAAGCACCAGGGAAGCGGAGGATCAACGGATTTCCCATCTCAGTCGGCTCATTGAAAGCAAGCATAGTTTGCCGAACCTCAGCTCAAGCTC
The DNA here is from genome assembly GCA_019633595.1 of Tulasnella sp. UAMH 9824. NCBI lineage: Eukaryota > Fungi > Basidiomycota > Agaricomycetes > Cantharellales > Tulasnellaceae > Tulasnella > Tulasnella sp. UAMH 9824. The sequence goes on from WSUI01000844.1 coordinate 8,095, forward strand.
GTCCCAGATGTCCTGACGCGTGTGCTGGGGACCGTTTCCGATCGGCAGCCCCAGTCGTCCAACCCTCCCTCTTGTTGCCGACCCCAGTTCAAACAAGTCAGATTACTTCATCCAAGAACTCAGGTGGTCTAGATAGCATGCCTGAAGTGGCGTTGGCCAAGTCTGAAGACGGTTAATTGCTGTTTTGTGATTGCCCAGAAGGCATTCCCTGCTTCTGCTCGGCAGAAATCTCTTCAGGACCTGCTCTCTCCTTTCCCACCTTCCCGTATTCCGGATACAATATTACGTACTCTACTTCTCTTTCTTTAGTTTCTTGGTCATAAAGAATAGACTCCTGATTTATGTAAAATATGCTCAGATGTTCGGCCACTCAAGGACCTGCGAAACAGTCCGGGGATTGACACTCACTTCGCAAATATATTAACATGCAATGCACTCAGGTCCACTTACAAAAATCTGCAAATGTGCCTGTCCGGGGCATCTGTCTCAATCAGGAATGACATGTGTGTTCGGCAACTTACTTGAGGCAGGGCGATGCCTCGACCGCGCGCCTATCACTTTCACTACATCTCCCTCCATCCAGGTTAAAATCAACTACCACACTGTGACTCATCAAGTGATTATTCTTCTTAGCCTACAAGGATCAAACGTTCCCAACCCTCATGGCACAAAGAAACCCACGTCCAAGCTCTGCACCACCTTCAAGCAACCAGCCACCTGGTCTACCATCAGACCTCAGCGGTAAAATACACGGCGCCAGGCAGGTCGTCCTTTCCATTCTCAAGGTAACGCATAGTACATCCGACTTTGTTTTGCATTAGCACTCATCCGCAAGGGTGCAGGACACGGACTGGCTGAAACAGGCATCGAATGACATTCAGGACCTGATTCAAAAAATTGAAGCCCCGCTGGTTCTTGACAAACTTCCCAAGGAAGGAACAGAATGTCCTGACCAACTTAAGACTGCAATTTACCAGCTTCTCGGGTATGTCGCTTCTGTCAAGGTTCTATGGGTGTAGAAACCAAGCAAGGCGTATCTGACTGTGGGACTATGAGTAGAGGATTTGGACTGTGGTTATCAGAGCAAGATCACTAGGCGGGGACGCCACACTAGCACGATTGTTGAGAGGAGTTGTATTGCTATGGTAGAGAGGTAGACAAGAGGCGGAATGAGGAACAAACCTCCTCATTCCGTCGTACTTAAATACCGACGAGTGGCTGTACCTAGAATATCCTAGAATAGTAAAGAATGTGGTGGAATACAATGGAAGGGATTACGCGTCGCATGAGTAAGAAAGGCATGGGTGCAATGAGGGGGTGAGTAAGGAAGGTGTGGTGGTGGTGAGGTGTCAAATGATCGGGGAGGATGTAGGGAAAGAGTCACGTGATGGGGAAACGCAGGGCACGTGGCCGCAGATGTGACGAGGTCGTCACAGTAGCCCCTCCTAAGGACGGCGACGAGGAGGCTCCTGACGAGTAGGACGTAGGTGGAGGTCAGGACCGAATGCAGTGGGGAATCGTCGGTGGAATTCCTGTACAAGTTCAGGGGAATGCTCCAGATTTTCAGCTGGTTCCCAACTGTTCTCGCCTTCTCCAAACCCTTTCCATTTGACCAAGTACTGCAAACGACTGTAACAATATTGGGAGTTAAGGATCTTTTCGACTTCCCACTCTTCTTGGTCTTCGACGATGACAGGGGGCGGAGGAGGCTGGATCCGGCCAGGAATAGTGTCGGCAACGTGGGGTGTGAGGAGGGAGACATGGAATACAGGATGGATCTTCATGGCAGGAGGGAGTTTCAGTCGATAAGCATGTGACGAGATCTTGGCCGCAATCTTGAAAGGTCCTAGTCGCTTTGCCGAGAGCTTGTCGGATGGGTGGTCAGTGGTGATGTTGCGTGCTTCCAGCCAGACTTTGTTCCCAACTTCGTACGATGGTTCCTGCTCTCGATGGCGGTCGTAATACTCCTTTTGCCGTTCCTGCACACGGGTCATGGCTGACTGGATCTCCTTTTGGACCGTAGCAATCCGCCCTAGTCTTTCCTCCGCTGATGGATTTGATTGAGCACTGGACGGGAGGTTGGTGAAGGTAGGATCATAACCTCGACTGGCCATAAAGGGGGACATGCCAATGGACGACTGTTTGGAGTTGTTGTAGGAGAATTCGGCAAAGGGGAGGAGTTTGTCCCAGTTGTCCTGACGGTGGTTACAGAATATCCTAAGGAATCCTTCGACAATCTGGTTGGTACGTTCTGTTTGCCCGTCGGTCTGAGGATGGTATGCGGTGGAGAATGTTGGCTTAACTCCTAACCCTCCAAACAGGGACTTCAGGAATGGAGCGCTGAACTGGGGTCCTCGATCAGAGACGATGCGTAAGGGTAGTTCATGGAGCTTCCAGACATTGGCGAGGAAAAGATCTGCGGTCTTCGATGCATCCAGTCCTTCTTCCTTGGTTGCGATGAAGTGGGCTTCCTTAAGTAGTCGGCAAACTACAACCAGGATTGTGTCATTCCCTTGGCGTGTTTTGGGGAGCTTGGTGATGAAATCATAGGACACGTCTTGCCATGGGCCAGTGGGGACCGGGAGGGGTTTGAGCAATCCGACTGGTTTGGAGTAGTGCGGCTTATTTCTCTGGCAGTTGTCGCAGGCATCCACATAGCGATTGACGTAGGCTTTCATGGACGGCCAGTAGTAGCCTCTTGAGACGAGTTCCAGGGTCTTTGCTTGGCCACCATGTCCTGCGAGAAGCGAGTCGTGGTACAGTTGGAGGATAGCCCTCTTGATCTCCTCGTCGTTAGGCACATAAATCCTGTTCCTGAATCGCAGTAGTCCTTCACTAAGGCTCCAGTCGGACATTTCCTTCTGTAATTGGGCTGGGGCTTTGTCGGGCCTTGCATCGAAGTACGCCATGATCGATTGCACCGCTGGGTCCTTGCGTAACTGTTCTCCAATGGTGTCCACAATTTCCGAGTCCGTAGCTAGTTGGGCCCCTTCGAGTTCGTCATCTGCATCAATTTCCACGATTTTGGAAGGTGGTAGAAGCGTCAGGGACGGTTCTTCTGCCCCCTCTTCAGGGACGTGGTCGGGCCTATGGGATAGTGCATCCGGTTTCCCTGACTTCGTGCCTGGGCGATAGGAAATGGTGAAATCAAAGCGGGAGAGATCCTGTAGCCAGTGGTGTTGCCTGTGGTTGAGAACCTGAGCTTTCTTAAAGTACTCGAGGTTCTTATGGTCGGTGAGGATTTGGATCGGGAACCGAGTGCCTTCCAGATAATGCCTCCAATACTTCAGTGCGCGGATGATGGCTAGCATTTCCTTGTCGTAGATGTCGTAGCGCTTTTCAGCAGGGGTCATGGACTTAGACATGTACGCATTGGGGTGCATCTTGCCATCGTCTGCCTTCTGGGATAGGACAGCTCCGTAAGCATAGCCTGATGCATCAGTTTCAAGGATTGAAGGTTTATCGGGGTCGTGATGGGTGAGGACAGGGGCGGTGATGAATTGTTCCTTGAGCGCATCGAAGGCATCTTGACATTCAGTGGTCCAATTCCAGGGGACATCTTTTCGTAGAAGATTTGTGATCGGCTGGGATAGTTGCGCAAAGTCTTTGATGAAGTGTCGGTAGAAATTGGCGAACCCAAGGAACGTCTGAATATCCTTAACCTTGCGTGGGACCGGCCATTCACGGATAGCTTCGACCTTGTACTTGTCCATGGAGATTCCTTCTGGGGTAATCCACAGACCGAGGTATTCTGCTTCCGAAACAAAGAACTTGCACTTCTTGGGATTACAGTAGAGGCGATTCTTCCTAAGCCGTTGTAAGAGTTCCTTAACCACGCGAACGTTAGCCTCCTTCCCTTTGGTCGCGGCTAGAATGTCATCTAGGTAGTTGATCACAGGGTCGTTGAGGAGGTCGTGCAAGATGCTGTTGACGAAACGCTGGAAAATGGCAGGGGCGTTCCTCAGACCAAAAGGCATGACCTTCCATTCGAACAAGCCATAAGGAGTTTTGAAGGCCGTGATCCATTCATGTCCCGGTTCGATTCCAACGTGCCAGTATGCTTCCTTGAGATCCAACAGAGTTAAACAATTCATCCCTCGCAGAGCGTCGATGAGGTCGTCTTGGAGGGGGATAGGTCCTTGGTCTGGGACGGTGATCTCGTTGATAGGTCTATAGTCGATGACCAAGCGTTTCTTTCCATCCTTCTTTCCAACGAAGAAACAAGACGATGCAACCGGTGAACGCGATTCTCGGATAAACCCCTTTTGTAGCATCTCATCTAGCCATTTCTTGAGATCCCGTCGGTCTTCATCGGTACCATGGTACAACCCTCTTGGCTTGGGCAATTGAGCTCCCCGTACTAGGTCGATCCGACAGTTGTAATTGGGCCGATTGGGGGGTAGTGCATCGTGCTCCGGGGGTGCCATGAACACATCCAAGAAGTCATGCAATTCCTTTGGGACTAGTTCTTCCAGGGGTTTCTCTTCTTCAACGTGTTTGGCGGCAATCTTGGTGGAGATGCTGGTTCCTGCAATGACTGGGGGTAGCTCTTCTTCCTCGGATCCTAAGTTGTCGTCAACGATAGGAGGAAGTGGGGTTCGGTCAGGCTGTCCGTTGGCCTTCCCTAGGACGTCTGCTGGTGCGTCGAGGCAATGGTGGGAGCAATAGGGTCTTTGAATGCGACTCGGCGAACTCGCCAGTCAACCTCGAGATTGTGTCGGTGCAGCCAGGGTGCCCCAAGGATGACATGGTGTCGGCCAAGATTAGCGACGTCCAAGGTGACATTTTCTTCATGGTTACCCATTCGGAGTTGTCCTCTTACTTCACAATCAATAATGCCCAGGGGGTGCCCACCTATGGCGAGCGGCTGGCGTGGAAATTCTTTGTGGTAGGTAGGGATTTGGTTTTGCTCAACAAACGTGGTATTAATGAACTCGGAAGTGGCGCCAGAATCGATCATGGCAGTGGGGAATGCTGTGACTTGGTCGGTGCTCAGCTCAGTAGGTACGATCAGATGCGTAGATGGTTCGAGGGGGGTCATACGAATCTTATTTGTCATGGGGACTACATGATCAGTACCTAAGAGCTGAGACCTTTGAGCGCGCCATGGCACAGTCAGTGCGCGCTGGGGAGAAAACCCTGCCTGAAACCTCCATCGTCAGGATCAGAGCGAGAGGAGGACTGGGGGGCGACAGAAACAGTGAAGGATGTATTGTTGGGACGCATGGGGGTGCCAGGAGTGGGAAGCTGGGTGGCTGCGATGGTTGGAGTGTAGTTCTGGGGTGCTTGGTAGGGGTAATCGATGACAGCTTGGCGTGGGCGTTGGTGAGCAGCGGCGGTGTGACCCTTTTCTCCACAGTAGAAACAGAGCCCTTCCCTCTGGCGATGAGAATGCTCCTCAGGGGTTAGTCTTCCCCTTCTGGCAGCGTCAACGTGGATGGGGACTGGATGGGAGTGGGGGAACGCATTGGGAGCATTGGAGGTCAGAGCAAGAGGAGTGGGGGCTTGTGGTCGAGGAGGTTGGGGCTGAGGACGGGGTTGTGGCCGTGGGTTGTGGTCGCCACTCTTCTCTTGTTTCCGTTCCCAGAGACGATCGTCAATACGGATGGTCAGGGTGACGAGTTTCTCAAGGGTATCTGGCTTATCATGGTACACCATCCCATCCTTGACGTCGGCTCGTAATCCTTGTCGATAGGCGTGCATGAAGGCGTGTTCGTTCCAGGCGATGTCGGCCTTGAGTCGCCTGAAGTCTGCTGCGTACGTTGCTGTGGGTTGGTTTCCTTGAGTGAGGTTCTCCAGTTTTCGAATGGCTGTTCCTTCCTTGTCTGGGTCTCCGAAGGCTGTGATGAAAGCTTTCTCAAACAACCTCCAACTGGATGATTCGTTGAGTCGTCCCAAGCCTAAGAGATCTCGAAGGATGATGTCTCCCCAGGCTTGAGCGGTGCCCATGAGGTAGCTGAGAGTGAATTGGGTTTGTGCCTCATCGTCTGGGAAGTCACTTGGCCGGGCCCTGAAGTAGTTCTTGCATGATAGGATGAATCGCTCGGCATCTCCTCCTCTGTTCTTCCCTTCGTATTTCTCTGGTTCTTTGATCTTCATTTTGGTGGCCTTGGGCTGGACCTGGGCCCCAATTCCTGCTGTTTGGAGAGCAGCTATAACTGCCACCACGATTGTAGGATCGATTTGGGTGCCCCCTAGGTTCAGACCCTGAACGCCAGGGAGGGCATTGTTGAAGTTGGTTTGTGGAGTGGGCGGTTGGACTTCAATGCTTGGGAGGGGTCCAGGAGCGATGAGGGGGGATTGGTTTGATTGGTGTTCTGCCATGGAGTCTGTCGTGGAGTCTGAGGTGTCGGATTGGTCTCTGTATTGCAGGTACGGAAGTTCTGAACCGCTCATATACTTTCGTACTCGATGACATCAGGAAAAGGCCTAACACTATATAATAAGGGCCAGAATATATAGGACCATATACTTCCACATAGTTGATGCAAAATATATAGACTATATTGCATCCTGTAGCCTCATAGCGTCCTGTAGTATCTCATAGTTGCATAGCATTGTTGTTGCATATTGGCTCATAGTGTCTCATAGTTGAACTTGCTCTAGAGATACAAGGCGATGGAACTATAGGAGACTACAGAACTACAGGCAACTACAGGTAACTACAGGGAGATATGGGGGACTACTATAGTCTACATAATTTGGCACTTAGCTATGAGAAACTATACCACTACTAAAATATATAGTCTATATAGCGGCACATAGTGCCATGTAGGTCCATGTAGCAAATACCTATTTTCCTGATGGACGGTGTCGACTGGGAGCACCTTGTAAGCTCTGGTGATAGCTTTGGTGGTAGGGACGTAGGGGATCAGGAGATTGGTTCGAGTGAAGGAGATATCAGATCCTGGGAAAGTGTCGAGGAGGTATGCAAGGGTTTCTGGTGGGCAGTGGGTGATGTCGATACGGGAGTGTTTCGTTGCTTTGGAGATCCTTTTTCTGAAGTTGTAAGGTGTTCCGTTGGCCTTGAGGTAGACGACTGGGGTGAAGACTTGGGTGGTCACTGGGTATTCGTACTGTGGTTTAATGAGGTCGAGGACTTCGAATTCTTCTTTGGCGTTTCTGAGCTTTTGGAGGTACTCAAGGGTGCTTGGACTAAACTGCGATTCCTCTTGGAGTCGTGGGGCCTTTGGCATGGACTATGAATACGAGTTGCTCGAATGAAGATTCCGCCTAATGTCAAGGTTCTATGGACGTAGAAACCGAGCAAGGCGTATCTGACCGTGGGACTATGGGTAGAGGGCTTGAACTATG